>JBAIAA010001106.1:0-162743 GCA_037893245.1 Crossaster papposus
TGTTAATTTCTTCATAGTGGGGGCCTGTTAATTGTCGTGTCCCTTCACGTATGTAGTCTTGTTTGTTAAGGACGCACACACCGCGGCCTTTATCGAATTGTTTGATGATAATATCCTGTCTTTTCTTAAGGCCAGATAGCGCAACACGTTCCGCTTTTGTTATATTTAGTTTGACATTTTGAATTTTCAGTCTGGACAGTTCCTCCATAGTGCCTTCAATATAGGACTCTAGGTTTAGATTGAAGGTAGGTTGGGGAGTCCAAGTTGATGGTAGTTTGAACGGGTGTGAGCTTATAGGTCTGACTCTCCCTGCCATTCTTAACCGTAATCTCATCTTTCTGAAGAAGGATCGGGAATGGCGAAGGATGGTCGACCTTTTTGGTTTTTGGGGGGTCGGGATGAAGTTAAGGCCCCTGCCCAATGCTACCAGTTCAATGTTGGAGAGTTGGGCGTCTGATAGATTTTTCACATAAGGCATACTTTTCTTGGCCCTCATTTCGAGAGTGATCGTTCTCGTCTGTTTGTTTTGCTTTTTACTTATTTTGCGAGACTCGAACGATCTTTCTCTTGCTTTTTTAGTTTTGTGATTTTTTTGGCTTTTGTTGATTCTCCTTGCCATTCTCAAGCACACTCAATGTCTTCTTTCGGTCAGGTTTTTTTTCCAGTGAGGTGTGTAGGAGAACGGGGAAAATATTTTTAGTTTTGTTGTTTTTTTTGGCTTTTGTTGATTCTCCTTGCCATTCTCAAGCACACTCAATGTTTTCTTTCGGTCAGGTTTTTGTTCAGTGAGGTGTGCAGGAGAACGGGGAAAATATTTTTAGTTTTGTGATTTTTTTGGCTTTTGTTGATTTTCCTTGCCATTCCCAAGCACACTCAATGTTTTCTTTCGGTCAGGTTTTGTTCAGTGAGGTGTGCAGGAGAACGGGGAAAATATTTTTTAGGGTAGAATGTGCGCTGGTTGCCTATTTATGCCGAGCTGCAGGCCTGTTGTTTTATCACAAAGCGCATGCGCATACGGTCACGGACAGCCCTCGGGGAGATAGACAGAAGGGCGGGGGTATATGGGGGCTGTATAGTGTTAGCTGATTGATGAGTGTATGTTGCGTACACCCTATGGTATCCCTATTTGACACATACTGTTTTCTTCGTCAGGTGATAGTCAAAGGGTAAGAGATATAATTACAAGAGCATGTGTCGTGGATTTCGAGCTCCAACTTTCTTTTTTTTGGGGGGAATAGTGTCGTAATCAAAAGGAATGAAAAAATAAAGCAATCTCTAAAGACAAAATATACAATAATTTGTTTTTAAGAGTAGGGGTGGTACGGTATACACCATTTGCAGATATCGAAAATATTTACTACCGTGTTATTAAGAAGTATCCTACTCATCTGAGAGTAAATGTTGATTCTGGGCATCCAGCAAAATGATTGCGCTAGATATCCTGTAATTATTCCGAAAAATAGAATTTGATAATGAAAAATTCGCGATCGCCGGACGGCGATCGCGATAACATAAGAATAAATGCTCGACGCCGGTTGAAAAAACTCGCTGTTTTTGTGCTTTTCTCAGCATCCATGATTCTAAAACTTCGGACAGCTCAGTTAAACGATATTTACTATAAATACAACCCCCCCAAAATCAACTCATTCATGATAATTCAAGCAATGACCAATGGTGTATACTACCTTTAAGAGTTATTCTTTGAAGAAGGATAAGATGGGGGTTTGTGCACGTGTCGGTTGCACCACAATTAACCCCGTATTTATTTTGGTTTTTGTTTGCTTTGTTTTTAATGGGGGAGGTTCTGCTGAAAAGGGCGCCCGTAATCAAAAGGAATGAAAAAATAAAGCAGTCTCTAAAGAAAAAATATATAATAATTTGTTTTTAAGAGTAGGGGTGGTATACACCATTTGCAGATATCGAAAGTATTTACTACCGTGTTATTAAGAAATATCCTACTCATCTGAAAGTAAATGTTGATTCTGGGCATCCAGCAAAATGATTGCGCTAGATATCCTGTAATTATTCCGAAAAATATAATTTGATAATGAAAAATTCGCGATCGTCGGACGGCGATCGCGATAACATAAGAATAAATGCTCGACGCCGGTTGAGAAAACTCGCTGTTTTTGTGCTTTTCTCAGCATCCATGATTCTAAAACTTCGGACAGCTCAGTTAAACGATATTTACTATAAATACAACCCCCCAAAAAATCAACTCATTCATGATAATTCAAGCAATGACCAATGGTGTATACTACCTTTAAGAGATATCCTTTGAAGAGGGATAGGATGGGGGTTTGTGCACGTGTCGGTTGCACCACAATTAACCCCGTATTTATTTAGGTTTTTGTTTGCTTTGTTTTTAATGGGGGAGGTTCTGCTGAAAAGGGCGCCTTATTAGGATTCCTGATTAAACGTGTGCAACAAGGGTGCCGCCTTTTTCAGATTCTTTTGGTTTTTTTAAAAAAATTTACAGAAAATTAATTGTTTGTTAAGTAAAGCTGTTGAAACATAAAACCTTGTTTTGTTTTTTTTAGTTAAAGTTGAATTGTGTTTCGAGATGTGTGGAGTGAGGAATAGCTATATTCGTTTCTTGTGAGTTTAGGGAATAGGGTTACACCAAATTTTTACTGTTTTTGTCAAGGAAAGGAAAATGAAAAGAAAAGAAAAGAAGGTAACATATTGGGTCGGAAGTAATAAAAGACAATCTCCCCTAGCGATAGGAGAATAACTTTTCCAAACTTAGAGGGGGGGGGGGGGGGGGGGCAGGAAAACTGGTAGTTATAAAGGTAGTAGTACAGATAGAATCGTTTTTAGACATGAAGATAACTTTTTTTCGGAAGTTTTTGTGGCTCTGAAAAGAGCCGTTGGGTTTGTTTACGGTTGAGGTGGACTACTTGCGGCTCCCAGCCCTTGATGTGGGGTAGATGCCCATCTTTCGCTCAGCCGCATCGACGATGATTTCAAAGACCTGTTTAGCCCGGCACCTCTCCAACCTGTCGTGTATTTCAGCTTCTATCAAGCTCAAACCGGCCGTTTTTGCCTTAGCAAACCGAGACTCAACCGAGGTAAGTTCCGATTTGTAGCGTATCAGAGTTATTTGACCCAGTTCCAAAGAGCACTCTGCTATTTTTTGATTCCATGAGATGATCATCTCTGGAGAGCAGGAGATACCCAAAGGAAGGGTGGGGGTGTTTTTTCTGACTCTGAGCCAATCGGGAACTTCACCACGGCTAAGACTCTCTTCTAGTGTGTTCGCCTGTCTCCGGACCCGATTTCTCAGGCCGGCAAGGCGGACGACCTCTGGCTTGGCGCGGCCGATTACATTTCTGGCGTGCGGTTTGAGCATGATGAGCTGTTTTTCTTTTTGGTTTTTTCGACGGGGATGAGGAGGAGGAGGCTGCCGTTGTCCACAGGTAATCTCGTCATCGCTGAACAGCATCATATCTTGGTCCATTTCAACGCCGGAACCAGGGGTGGGAGGGCAGATGAGATCAAGTACGTCGTTTTGGCTGTCCATTCTTATCGCTAGGAGATATGGGAATGGAGCTCAATTGCTAGGGCTACCGTACTTATACTTGTTTCTGTCAAGTGTTTCTCGCCCCTGGTCAGGGATTAGCACACATGTGTAAAATAGTCTACGATAAGCACAGAGCATTTGGCTCGGTTCTTGGTACCACAGTGTGCACGGTCAGGGAGTTTTATCATTTTGATTGGTCCAGAAATCCACATGTGACTCGATGACGCGTTATTGTGTGTGAGCTTAACATGGATCATTTGGAGCCAATGTTCAACTCCAAAGATACAAATGCACGCCCCTTCGACCGCCGGCCGGGTGGCCGGGGTAGGGTATCATCGTGTTTATTGGGAAGTAGCGTAATCATACATGTCACTCAAGGTTTTTTAATTTTTAGAGCGATTCTCGGTCACCTGGGAAGGACATTAACGTGAAGGACGTGTAACACTGGGTTTTGTGGAATTTTCTTTCTTTTTCTGTGAGGCTATTAGGTTTTTAAATTCTAATGGAGTGCTTTTGCAAGAGGGTATAGCACAGAGAAGCCGGTTTATGCACGCATACTTCAAGGAATGATCAGTTAATCTTTTTGTGTTTTTTTTGATCAATTCCAGAGTTAGCTGCAGTGAATCAGAACTCATTCTATTTGGGTAGGAGAGGGTGTTTTATGGGAGTTTTCACAAGTCAGAACTTTTTCTCATCGTTTTCGTTATTTTTTTTGGAGATGCTAAAGCAGTTCTGCTGCGTAAGGTATCATTGGTTTTTAGGTAGTTTTTGGTCTACAGAGATAAATCTGCATGATTTATTGTGTGCTGGTATTCCAGCAGTGTGGTTGCGTAACTATCCCGCCCAGAGCGTAATTCCTAATTTAAGTTTG
This sequence comes from Crossaster papposus, assembly GCA_037893245.1. NCBI lineage: Eukaryota > Metazoa > Echinodermata > Asteroidea > Velatida > Solasteridae > Crossaster > Crossaster papposus. The sequence continues at coordinate 4,395 of JBAIAA010001106.1, forward strand.
TTTTCCAGTGATATACGCTTCATGGGAGGTCAGTTCAGGCCACTTTTTTCTGAGAGATTGCAGTCTGTAGGAATGGGGGGGGGGGGGGGGGGGGGTGTTTCGTGTACAAGTTTCAACAGAACCCCTCCGTGCTTTTCGTTATTTTTTTTGAGACGCGGAAAAGGTTTTGCTGATAAGTATCATATGGATTGTATTTGTGACTGTTCTGCCGAAGATAAATCTGTAATTGTACGTTAACTAGTGGGTATGCTAGAGAGTGGCTGTTTGACTGGTCTCTCCAGAGCGTGATTTTTAACTCTTTTTTTTCCCTTTTTTTTCCGTAAGACACGCTTCTGGGGGTCAGTTTTTAGCCACCTTATCTCTGCTAGATGACAGTCCGTGGTTGGAGTTCGTGGACGGGCAAATACATCAAACGTCTGCAGGCCAATTGGGTTCGACATTCCCTAAAAGCGGGAGTTTCAAACCCTGTCTCTGGTTTTGGCGACGCGATGACTGGTTTGTGTATTGCAACAGTGGTCCCTTTGTTTTTGGTTCACACAGTGATTGATTTTTACCGGTGATAATATGCCGTCCCCTCTTTTTTCTCCTTTTTTGGAAGGGGAGCAGGGCATATTTTCTGTGCTATATCATGCACGTCATCAGTCACCCTCTTAATCTTATAGTTCATTTTCCCTTCCTTGATTTTATGTGTGTGTCGGTTTATTATGACGCGTGGCAAGGACGAGGGGGGGGGGGGGTTGACTTATTTATTTTGTTTTAGTCTTGAGATCCATTTCTTTGATCATTGTTTTGTTCTTTCAATAGTTCCAGTAGAATTTGCAGATTCTCCTCATCAAGATTTTGTTCCTCTTGGTTGGATTGTGGAGACGCTTTAGTCCTAGATCGAACAAGTTCATCTTTTATATTTTTGTGCCGTTTGTATGCCAGGATGGGTTGGGTATCAAATAGCCTATTCAGATATTCGTTTTCGCTAATCAAGGGCCAGTGTTTGAGGATAGCCCGTTTCAGGGCTGGGTGCGCGACATGTGGGTAGTATGGTAGGACAAACACCAGTGGGATATTGTTTTTGTTTTTTTCACGCTTAGGGTCCGCGGGAGTCTTTCCCCTTTGAGAAAGGAGAGCTAGGTCTTCGTTTGTGTATCCGCGCTTTTGAAGTTTGTCTTTGAAGAATTCAACCCTCTCCTCAAAGTCTTTTGAATGGGTACATATACGTTTGTATCTGGTCACTTCGCCCTTGATTAATCCGCCAAATACCGACTTAGGGTGTGCTGAATCTCGAGCTAGGTACTGAAATGTATCAGTTTTTTTGGTAGCGACTCGAGTATCCAATATCCCTTCATGTATGAATCGTTCGCCTTTGTAGATAATAAGGTCGAGAAAAGTGACTTGGCGGTGCGAGATCTCAGACGTGAACTTCAGCGTGGGGTGAATTTTATTAAGTGATTGCACTAGGTCAGCAGCCTGCTTTTCATTTCCGTTAAAGATTATAAGAACATCGTCTCTATATCTCATGTAGCTCACAATTGAGGGATTGTTAGGGAGGATTTTGTCTTGTTCGTATTTGAATAGGGTTATGTCACAAATCTCCGGACTGCATTCGCTGCCCATGGCCACGCCGATTTTTTGTCTGAAAAACTTGCCATTAAATTCAAACGTGTTTCGACGCAAAATGAGTTCAAGGAGACGTCGCGCGTGGTCTGTCGTGGGCTTGGGTATTGCGTATAGTCTGTCATCGGCCATTGCAAGTGCGTCACAAACTGATTCAATTGCCTCATCTTGTGGGCAGTTAGTGTACATGGATACTATATCTAGTGTTATCAATAAGTTATCTTTCTCCAATGTCAGGTTATTTAGTTTTTCAAGCACATGCCCAGAATCGCGTGTGTATGTGCTTTGCTGTTTGACAATTGGGAGCAAGAAATAGTCTATGTATTTGGATATGGATTGAGTCGGTCCTCCGCAACCACTAATGATTGGCCTCCCCACGAACCGTGTTCCTTCTGGTACTTTTTTGTGAACTTTCGGTAGGAGGTAAAGGCAAGGTGTTTTAATGTCGTGGTTGCGGGGGTTAAGAAACTCCGATATGTCTTTCGATATGAGTCCGTCCACGTAGAGTTGGCGTATGGCTTGAGAGACTAATTCCGCGGTTTCATCGGTCAAGTCCCTGTTAATTTCTTCATAGTGGGGGCCTGTTAATTGTCGTGTCCCTTCACGTATGTAGTCTTGTTTGTTAAGGACGCACACACCGCGGCCTTTATCGAATTGTTTGATGATAATATCCTGTCTTTTCTTAAGGCCAGATAGCGCAACACGTTCCGCTTTTGTTATATTTAGTTTGACATTTTGAATTTTCAGTCTGGACAGTTCCTCCATAGTGCCTTCAATATAGGACTCTAGGTTTAGATTGAAGGTAGGTTGGGGAGTCCAAGTTGATGGTAGTTTGAACGGGTGTGAGCTTATAGGTCTGACTCTCCCTGCCATTCTTAACCGTAATCTCATCTTTCTGAAGAAGGATCGGGAATGGCGAAGGATGGTCGACCTTTTTGGTTTTTGGGGGGTCGGGATGAAGTTAAGGCCCCTGCCCAATGCTACCAGTTCAATGTTGGAGAGTTGGGCGTCTGATAGATTTTTCACATAAGGCATACTTTTCTTGGCCCTCATTTCGAGAGTGATCGTTCTCGTCTGTTTGTTTTGCTTTTTACTTATTTTGCGAGACTCGAACGATCTTTCTCTTGCTTTTTTAGTTTTGTGATTTTTTTGGCTTTTGTTGATTCTCCTTGCCATTCTCAAGCACACTCAATGTCTTCTTTCGGTCAGGTTTTTTTTCCAGTGAGGTGTGTAGGAGAACGGGGAAAATATTTTTAGTTTTGTTGTTTTTTTTGGCTTTTGTTGATTCTCCTTGCCATTCTCAAGCACACTCAATGTTTTCTTTCGGTCAGGTTTTTGTTCAGTGAGGTGTGCAGGAGAACGGGGAAAATATTTTTAGTTTTGTGATTTTTTTGGCTTTTGTTGATTTTCCTTGCCATTCCCAAGCACACTCAATGTTTTCTTTCGGTCAGGTTTTGTTCAGTGAGGTGTGCAGGAGAACGGGGAAAATATTTTTTAGGGTAGAATGTGCGCTGGTTGCCTATTTATGCCGAGCTGCAGGCCTGTTGTTTTATCACAAAGCGCATGCGCATACGGTCACGGACAGCCCTCGGGGAGATAGACAGAAGGGCGGGGGTATATGGGGGCTGTATAGTGTTAGCTGATTGATGAGTGTATGTTGCGTACACCCTATGGTATCCCTATTTGACACATACTGTTTTCTTCGTCAGGTGATAGTCAAAGGGTAAGAGATATAATTACAAGAGCATGTGTCGTGGATTTCGAGCTCCAACTTTCTTTTTTTGGGGGGGAATAGTGTCGTAATCAAAAGGAATGAAAAAATAAAGCAATCTCTAAAGACAAAATATACAATAATTTGTTTTTAAGAGTAGGGGTGGTACGGTATACACCATTTGCAGATATCGAAAATATTTACTACCGTGTTATTAAGAAGTATCCTACTCATCTGAGAGTAAATGTTGATTCTGGGCATCCAGCAAAATGATTGCGCTAGATATCCTGTAATTATTCCGAAAAATAGAATTTGATAATGAAAAATTCGCGATCGCCGGACGGCGATCGCGATAACATAAGAATAAATGCTCGACGCCGGTTGAAAAAACTCGCTGTTTTTGTGCTTTTCTCAGCATCCATGATTCTAAAACTTCGGACAGCTCAGTTAAACGATATTTACTATAAATACAACCCCCCCAAAATCAACTCATTCATGATAATTCAAGCAATGACCAATGGTGTATACTACCTTTAAGAGTTATTCTTTGAAGAAGGATAAGATGGGGGTTTGTGCACGTGTCGGTTGCACCACAATTAACCCCGTATTTATTTTGGTTTTTGTTTGCTTTGTTTTTAATGGGGGAGGTTCTGCTGAAAAGGGCGCCCGTAATCAAAAGGAATGAAAAAATAAAGCAGTCTCTAAAGAAAAAATATATAATAATTTGTTTTTAAGAGTAGGGGTGGTATACACCATTTGCAGATATCGAAAGTATTTACTACCGTGTTATTAAGAAATATCCTACTCATCTGAAAGTAAATGTTGATTCTGGGCATCCAGCAAAATGATTGCGCTAGATATCCTGTAATTATTCCGAAAAATATAATTTGATAATGAAAAATTCGCGATCGTCGGACGGCGATCGCGATAACATAAGAATAAATGCTCGACGCCGGTTGAGAAAACTCGCTGTTTTTGTGCTTTTCTCAGCATCCATGATTCTAAAACTTCGGACAGCTCAGTTAAACGATATTTACTATAAATACAACCCCCCAAAAAATCAACTCATTCATGATAATTCAAGCAATGACCAATGGTGTATACTACCTTTAAGAGATATCCTTTGAAGAGGGATAGGATGGGGGTTTGTGCACGTGTCGGTTGCACCACAATTAACCCCGTATTTATTTAGGTTTTTGTTTGCTTTGTTTTTAATGGGGGAGGTTCTGCTGAAAAGGGCGCCTTATTAGGATTCCTGATTAAACGTGTGCAACAAGGGTGCCGCCTTTTTCAGATTCTTTTGGGTTTTTTAAAAAAATTTACAGAAAATTAATTGTTTGTTAAGTAAAGCTGTTGAAACATAAAACCTTGTTTTGTTTTTTTTAGTTAAAGTTGAATTGTGTTTCGAGATGTGTGGAGTGAGGAATAGCTATATTCGTTTCTTGTGAGTTTAGGGAATAGGGTTACACCAAATTTTTACTGTTTTTGTCAAGGAAAGGAAAATGAAAAGAAAAGAAAAGAAGGTAACATATTGGGTCGGAAGTAATAAAAGACAATCTCCCCTAGCGATAGGAGAATAACTTTTCCAAACTTAGAGGGGGGGGGGGGGGGGGGGGGGGGGGGCAGGAAAACTGGTAGTTATAAAGGTAGTAGTACAGATAGAATCGTTTTTAGACATGAAGATAACTTTTTTTCGGAAGTTTTTGTGGCTCTGAAAAGAGCCGTTGGGTTTGTTTACGGTTGAGGTGGACTACTTGCGGCTCCCAGCCCTTGATGTGGGGTAGATGCCCATCTTTCGCTCAGCCGCATCGACGATGATTTCAAAGACCTGTTTAGCCCGGCACCTCTCCAACCTGTCGTGTATTTCAGCTTCTATCAAGCTCAAACCGGCCGTTTTTGCCTTAGCAAACCGAGACTCAACCGAGGTAAGTTCCGATTTGTAGCGTATCAGAGTTATTTGACCCAGTTCCAAAGAGCACTCTGCTATTTTTTGATTCCATGAGATGATCATCTCTGGAGAGCAGGAGATACCCAAAGGAAGGGTGGGGGTGTTTTTTCTGACTCTGAGCCAATCGGGAACTTCACCACGGCTAAGACTCTCTTCTAGTGTGTTCGCCTGTCTCCGGACCCGATTTCTCAGGCCGGCAAGGCGGACGACCTCTGGCTTGGCGCGGCCGATTACATTTCTGGCGTGCGGTTTGAGCATGATGAGCTGTTTTTCTTTTTGGTTTTTTCGACGGGGATGAGGAGGAGGAGGCTGCCGTTGTCCACAGGTAATCTCGTCATCGCTGAACAGCATCATATCTTGGTCCATTTCAACGCCGGAACCAGGGGTGGGAGGGCAGATGAGATCAAGTACGTCGTTTTGGCTGTCCATTCTTATCGCTAGGAGATATGGGAATGGAGCTCAATTGCTAGGGCTACCGTACTTATACTTGTTTCTGTCAAGTGTTTCTCGCCCCTGGTCAGGGATTAGCACACATGTGTAAAATAGTCTACGATAAGCACAGAGCATTTGGCTCGGTTCTTGGTACCACAGTGTGCACGGTCAGGGAGTTTTATCATTTTGATTGGTCCAGAAATCCACATGTGACTCGATGACGCGTTATTGTGTGTGAGCTTAACATGGATCATTTGGAGCCAATGTTCAACTCCAAAGATACAAATGCACGCCCCTTCGACCGCCGGCCGGGTGGCCGGGGTAGGGTATCATCGTGTTTATTGGGAAGTAGCGTAATCATACATGTCACTCAAGGTTTTTTAATTTTTAGAGCGATTCTCGGTCACCTGGGAAGGACATTAACGTGAAGGACGTGTAACACTGGGTTTTGTGGAATTTTCTTTCTTTTTCTGTGAGGCTATTAGGTTTTTAAATTCTAATGGAGTGCTTTTGCAAGAGGGTATAGCACAGAGAAGCCGGTTTATGCACGCATACTTCAAGGAATGATCAGTTAATCTTTTTGTGTTTTTTTTGATCAATTCCAGAGTTAGCTGCAGTGAATCAGAACTCATTCTATTTGGGTAGGAGAGGGTGTTTTATGGGAGTTTTCACAAGTCAGAACTTTTTCTCATCGTTTTCGTTATTTTTTTTGGAGATGCTAAAGCAGTTCTGCTGCGTAAGGTATCATTGGTTTTTAGGTAGTTTTTGGTCTACAGAGATAAATCTGCATGATTTATTGTGTGCTGGTATTCCAGCAGTGTGGTTGCGTAACTATCCCGCCCAGAGCGTAATTCCTAATTTAAGTTTGTTTTCCAGTGATATACGCTTCATGGGAGGTCAGTTCAGGCCACTTTTTTCTGAGAGATTGCAGTCTGTAGGAATGGGGGGGGGGGGGGGGGGGGGTGTTTCGTGTACAAGTTTCAACAGAACCCCTCCGTGCTTTTCGTTATTTTTTTTGAGACGCGGAAAAGGTTTTGCTGATAAGTATCATATGGATTGTATTTGTGACTGTTCTGCCGAAGATAAATCTGTAATTGTACGTTAACTAGTGGGTATGCTAGAGAGTGGCTGTTTGACTGGTCTCTCCAGAGCGTGATTTTTAACTCTTTTTTTTCCCTTTTTTTTCCGTAAGACACGCTTCTGGGGGTCAGTTTTTAGCCACCTTATCTCTGCTAGATGACAGTCCGTGGTTGGAGTTCGTGGACGGGCAAATACATCAAACGTCTGCAGGCCAATTGGGTTCGACATTCCCTAAAAGCGGGAGTTTCAAACCCTGTCTCTGGTTTTGGCGACGCGATGACTGGTTTGTGTATTGCAACAGTGGTCCCTTTGTTTTTGGTTCACACAGTGATTGATTTTTACCGGTGATAATATGCCGTCCCCTCTTTTTTCTCCTTTTTTGGAAGGGGAGCAGGGCATATTTTCTGTGCTATATCATGCACGTCATCAGTCACCCTCTTAATCTTATAGTTCATTTTCCCTTCCTTGATTTTATGTGTGTGTCGGTTTATTATGACGCGTGGCAAGGACGAGGGGGGGGGGGGGGGTTGACTTATTTATTTTGTTTTAGTCTTGAGATCCATTTCTTTGATCATTGTTTTGTTCTTTCAATAGTTCCAGTAGAATTTGCAGATTCTCCTCATCAAGATTTTGTTCCTCTTGGTTGGATTGTGGAGACGCTTTAGTCCTAGATCGAACAAGTTCATCTTTTATATTTTTGTGCCGTTTGTATGCCAGGATGGGTTGGGTATCAAATAGCCTATTCAGATATTCGTTTTCGCTAATCAAGGGCCAGTGTTTGAGGATAGCCCGTTTCAGGGCTGGGTGCGCGACATGTGGGTAGTATGGTAGGACAAACACCAGTGGGATATTGTTTTTGTTTTTTTCACGCTTAGGGTCCGCGGGAGTCTTTCCCCTTTGAGAAAGGAGAGCTAGGTCTTCGTTTGCTAGAACCCTTTTCAAATGAATATAAAGAAATAAAATGATCTGAGAGGTCACTTTGTAGGATAAAAGAGGCTGCAGCTGTATCTACCCTATTTGTGAAGATATTATCGATCAGGGTATAAGAATTTAAATTTGTGTCAATCCGAGTAGGCCTGAGAATCAGAGGAACAAAATTGTCAGCAAATAGGCTATCTATAAATTCACTCACGAAAAGCCCGTATGAAGACTGGCAACCATAATGTAACAGATTAATATTAATGTCTCCTAAGATATAACAGGCTTTGACCTTAGAATGTTTTACCTTGAGAATAAAATTATTAAGGAGTGTTTTAAATGTGTCCAATTCCGCCAAGGATACTCCTGGAGGCCTATACAGTGAGCATACAAAAAAACTATCCTTAGTGGCTAGACTGATTTCAGCAACAATAAGTTCAAGTTGAGTGGAGAAGTACGACAAGTCTTCTCGAACAACAAATTTAAATTTAATATCAATAAATAAGGCAACACCACCTCCCTTTCTGTCACTACGATGCTTTTCGCATAAACTTAAAGGATGATAACCAGGGAGATCATCAAAATCATTACAATTAATATCATTAAGATATGTTTCACATAAAGCAATAACATTAATTTTTTTCTTCTGACTTAAGAAGTGCAAGTGGGTCTTAAAATCATCCCATTTACTTGGGAGGCTAAAAATATTAAGTTGCACAAAAATAATAGGATCAATGAACTTATCAATATAAGTATTAAAATCTTAAAAGGAAACATAAGGGCTAGATACTGTGTGGTAGTCTGTTTTGTAAGGAGAGGGTACAGAAAAATTATTCCAATCAGCATCATCCTTATCAAGAAGGTCAGCAAGACAAAGATTATTATCTATGGAGGTTTGTGACATACAGTATATAGCGCGTTAAAAATAGTTGATACGCTGGCAAACGCTGAACTTCCACAGAAAAAGTCAAGTGGAACCGTGATTTCAGCGTGTCCATAACGCGTTGATAACGGGTTCATAGCGTTCTCCAGCGCGTGAATAACGCGTTAGTAACGCGCTCGACGACTGGTGAACGACTGCCCAGCGCGTGAGTAGCGCGGTCCAACGCGCGCCAGCGTACGGCAACGACCACATGATTAGTTGTACAAAAAGATGACGCGCTACTACAATAATGGCCCTGTCACACCAGAACGTTTTAGGCCAACGTGTTGGAATTTCGGCAACACGCGGGTAAACGTTGACCAACGCTAGGCCAGCGTTCGCAACGCGCTGAGCGCGTTACCCACACGCTGGAACACGCTGTCACACGCTGAGGCAAAAATACATTTTTCAACATACCTACACAATCAGCGTTTGCCAGCGTGTGACTGCACAAGCTGGCGGAGCGCAGGAAGGCCGTTACTCACGCGTCGAACGCGCTAGACGATCGTTACCAACCCACTACTCACACGCTGGGGACCCGCTGTCGTATTTTTACTATAAATCAGTGATGCGTTCCTTACACGCTGAGCGCGTTCCTCACACGCTACTTACGCGCTGGCATGCGCTATGAACCCGTTATCAACCTGTATGGACACGCTGAAATCACGGTTCCACTTGACTTTTTCTGTGAAAGTTCAGCAATTGCCAGCGTATCAACTATTTGTAAAGCGCTACTCATGCATTGGCCTAAAACGTTCTGGTGTGGCAGGGCCATAACCAGCGTGTCGCAAGCGTACGCCACCGTACGCCAGCGTGTGAGTAGCGGGTTGATAACGATCGTCTAGCGTGTTCGACGCGTGAGTAACGAACCTCCAACGCGCCGCCAGCGTGTGACAGCGTGTCCCAGCGTGTGAGTAACGCGCTCAGCGTGTTGCTAACGCTGGCCTAGCGTTGGTCAGCGTTTGACAGCGTGTTGCCAAAATTACAACACGCTACTCACGCGTTGGCCTAAAATGTTCTGGTGTGATGGCCCTGTCACACTAGAACGTTTTAGGCCAACGCGTGAGTAGCGCGTTAAAAATAGTTGATACGCTGGCAAACGCTGAACTTCCACAGAAAAAGTCAAGTGGAACCGTGATTTCAGCGTGTCCATAACGCGTTGTTAACGGGTTCAATGCGTTCGCCAGCGCGTGAGAAACGCGTTAGTAACGCGCTCGACGACTGATGAACGACTGCCCAGCGCGTGAGTAGCGCGTTCCAACGCGCGCCAGCGTACTGCAACGACCACATGGTTAGTTGTATAAAAAGCCGACGCGCTACTACACTAATGGCCCTGTCACACCAGAACGTTTTAGACCAACGTGTTGTAATTTCGGTAACACGCGGGTAAACGTTGACTAACGCTAGGCCAGCGTTCGCAACACGCTAAGCGCGTTACCCACACGCTGGAACACGCTGTCACACGCTGAGGCAAAAAGACATTTTTCAACATACCAACAATTTTCAGCGTTTGCCAGCGTGTGCCTGCACACGCTGGCGGCGCGCAGGGTGGTCGTTAATCATGCGTCGAACGCGCTAGACGATCGTTACTAACCCACTACTCACACGCTGGCGACCCGCTGTCGTATTTTTACTATAAATCAGTGATACGTTCCTCACACGCTGAGCGCGTTTTTCACACGATACTCACGCGCTGGCATACGCTATGAACCCGTTATCAACCTGTATAGACACGTTGAAATCACGGTTCCACTTGACTTTTTCTGTGAAAGTTCAGTGATTGCCAGCGTATCAACTATGTTTAACGCGCTACTCATGCATTGGCCTAAAACGTTCTGGGGTGACAGGGCCATAACCAGCGTGTCGCCAGAGTACGCCAGCGTACGCCAGCGTGCGCCAGCGTGTTAGTAGCGGGTTGATAACGATCGTCTAGCGTGTTCGACGCGTGAGTAACCAACCTCCAACGCTCCGCCAGCGTGTACAGTCACACGTTGGCAAACGCTGGAAATTGTATGTATGTTGAACAAAATATGTTTTCCTCAGCGTGTGACAGCATGTCTCAGCGCGTGAGTAACGCGCTCAGCGTGTTGCTAACGCTGACCTAGCGTTGGTCAGCGTTTGCGAGCGTGTTGCCAAATTTACAACACGTTACTCACGCGTTGGCCTAAAATGTTCTGGTGTGACAGGGCCATTATACAGCGATCATGCTCCGCCCAGCGTACACTGATTGGACAGTGTGGGTCACTGCTTCACTCACGTATAGCGCGCACAGCGCAGGCGCAATGATGCCGCGAGGCTATAAAAGGCGCTTGCACAGACGGTAGAACGGGTTTGGACCTTACTTGTTAGGTCCACGATTCTCGGTAAGTACATGCTACCTTGCTTGATAGGCGGTAGGGGCCGTAATAAGTTGTGTGGAGACATTAGGACACTCTGAGGGGCCTTGGTGGTGCGATCGGTCGAAGTAGGGGCTAGTTGCCGTGACTCAGCCGTCCCTGAGAATTGTCTCCTGTACATCCTGAGCGGACCCGCACCATTATGCTTGGCTTGTGGTACTGGTGCATTGCTGTCTTGATTTGTGTGCTGTTATTGTATAGGCGGGTTTTGGGTCAAAGGGCTGTACCAGTGTTGTGCGGTCGCTGCGTGATAAGGGCTTGTTGCCGGAACCCACACAGCATTAGCTGAGTGGGGCGACATCCCTAGTCTGGTTGTGGCCCTAGACTTATTACAAGCTATCGAGCAATAGTGCATGCATGGGGTCATACGCTGTCATACGCCGTCATACGCCGCAACTGGTCTACTTCTCAACGCTCGCAGTATTTCCAGCAAACAACAGGACATGCTGTCATTTCTCGAGCTTCATCCAGTGGACATTGTCTGTATCACAGAAACATGGCTGTCGGAAAATGATGCCCTAAGCATACCTGGTTATTCTAATTTCAGACGGGACAGAAATAACCGAGGTGGTGGCATCATGGCAATAGTTAAGGATTCGTTGCTTCCGGCTCATCTAGACCACCTTAACCCCACTGACATCGAGGTAACTTTCTTATCACTGACCCTGAGACACTCAAAATGGCTTGTTGGAATTGTGTACCGTCCCCCAAACTCAAATGTAACATTCTTTGATAAACTACAAGATGTATGTGACAACCTTCAATCAGATCTTTGTAACTTTGAGGGAATGATACTGCTAGGCGACTTCAATGTGAACTGGTGTACAGAATCTTCTTCCCTGACACATTTGCAAGGAGTGATCAACTCAATAGGCCTCAATCAACTGGTTGATGAAGTGACGCGGCCATCAAATAATTATTCATCTACTGGGACTATCATCGATCTCATTTTTACAAACCGGCAAGAGAAATTATGTTCAGTAGAAACAGTGGCAAATCCAGTGAGCAGTGATCACCACGCAGTGTTCTTCTCATTTGTTGCGAACAGAACCCCCCTGAACCCAAAATCATTCGTTCATATAACCCTTTCAGTACCAAGGCATATTTTGTCACTATGCTTAGGTTACCACAGTAATTACATGATATGACCAGTTAGTGACCAAGTACTTTTTGCCAAGTTTTAGTGTATAGCGATCTCGCAAGGCAAAGTAATGAAAGGCCACTTTTCTTTGAAGTGGTGTTGAATTATAATGGATTGACAGTACCCCCAAAGCAATGACTATTAGATTAATTAAAACAACAATATTGGCCTGTGAGAAAAATTTTTGAAGGGTAGGAAAGAATTATATATCTCACCCCTACTTTTTTGCCCTTCATATGAGTTGACAACTACCAAGAAGTGTAAAGAAACACTAATTTAGGAGTAAGACAATTTTAAGTTTTTCCTTTTATTCAAAATGAAGGAAATTCGGACTGTGAAGGTAATTGCACAAACATTCAAAATGGGTACACTATGGATGCAGTCAAACTTTTGAATGAAGGCCTCCCCACCCCCCTCGCTCAATGTTGGGTTGGCAGTGTGTGCGAAATCACTCCAACATTGTGACGGGGGGGGGGAGGGGGTAAACCACAATAAAACTTGCTCGGGTGAATGCTCATTACAGACTATGAAACTTCTCCAAGCATGGTAGTACACACATTGGTTTGTCACACTGTTTACAAATCATGCGAGTTTGTTTACGCTTTGCTCTTGTACTGCAAACAACACAGTTGCGCTTTTTGCCGGCAGAAATTCTTCCAGGATAGTGATGAGTCGGAAAGCGGCTGGAACCACGTGACACCTGACTGCCATGCTGAGCTTGGTTGTGCTTCGAAGTGGAAATAAGCTCTTCTATCACCTTCACTCTGAAATCCAAAGAGGCCAAGTGCTGATTTGTAGGGATGCTGTTGTATACAATGGTATCATTCACCAAGCAGATGTCAAGAATGGCCACGAAAACTCTTTTCCACCATTTCATCGATTTATGAGGGTGCGAGTAGTACTGACACATTTGGGCTGCGAGATCACTTCCTCCCATGTATTTATTATAGTCATTAACGACAGAAGGTTGTTTGATCGTACGAAGTCCATTCAAACTGTTTTTGCTCCGAATGTCTTTCGTGTCGATATTGCAGTTTCCAACATTTGTGAGAAGAGTTACACGCTTGGCATCCTGCCAAACGACGCACAGTTGGCCGGCTTTGGTGTAAAACTGGGGGTCAGCACCTCTTATCATGTGTAGCTTTTTGGGATTTGCAAAATCTGGAATCCCCAGTGTGGTGTACCGTGCAGTTCCACAGGCTCCAAACTTTAACTGTGATAACTTGCAGATGAGAGCTGGGCTTGTGTCCCAATTGTCCATGAAAATGAAATGTCCCTTATTTTCGAGTCCTGCAATTAAGTCGAGGACTACATGCCCAGCAGATGTAATATTAGGTGGGTGGTGTGTTGAAGCATAACCAATGGAGGGTCGACTGGATTCCTTTGATGTGTGCTGGGAGCCGGTGAACACCTTCCAATCACAGGTATAACCAGTTTCTGATTCGTTTAATGAAAAACATTTTAATCCCCATTTGGCAGACTTTCGTGGCATGTACTGTTTGAAACCAAGTCGACCTTTGAACTAGATCATTGTCTCATCGGGTGAGAGATTTCGGCCTGGCTTGTAAATGCGAGGAAAGGATGGCAGTACAATGTCAAGCAGTGGGCGGACCTTGGAGAGTTTGTCAGGGGGAGCATCACCTGGTGGAGCTGTGTTGTTGGCAAGGTGGAAAAATCGAAGGATCGCAGTGAATCGATTGCGAGACATGGTCGCCGAATACAGGGGACTACGCAGAACTTCGGACCTGGACCAGTGCATGCTGTATCGAGGCCTTTTGTTGATACCCATGCACAGAAGCAAGGCCACGAATGCCATAATTTCAGGAACAGTAGTTGGATTCCAGGCCACATCTGCACCCATTGTTTGGTCTGCGTAGCGATTGGTCTCATCTACCATCAACTCCCACACTGCTTGGCAGAAGAACAGCTGAACGATTCGCATGGGCGACAGGTGACTAAAATCTTCCGTACAGCCAGTCTCTTCACTGAATTTCATCGGTGGACGCTTGCTGTAAGAGGCGCTAGCTTTAATCCATGGGGGGGGGGGGTCAAACAAATTTATCCGGGGTTTAGTGTTTTTTGGGGACGACGTACGTTGGCTGACCATCTTTGGAAATTGCTAAACAATGTCAATTTAGTTCAAACAGAACAGCACACCAGGTGCCCTGATTTCACAGGATGCTCGAGACCATTCGTGACTGTCAAATATGGTCATTCATTAAATGATTTTTTTTTATTTTTTTTTTATTTTTTTTGGGGGGGGGGGGTGGTCGCAAATGTTGTATTACCTTTAATGACAAACTGTCCTTGCAATGCTGTTTTTGGACGCTCGTATCTAGTGTTCCCACTTAAATAAGTCTCCTTTTTTAACTAAATAAAATCGCCTTTTTAAAGATTATTATTATTGCTGCCTGTCTTTTCAGTAGTTGAAGAAGGCCCTATTCAATGGAATTAAATTGTTTGTCACCAAAACAAAAATATTTCATCAATTTCTATTTGGATTCCATCGGATTATGCAATGCAAACTGAAACGTTCAGTGCTTTTGATGATTTTCCCTGCAAAGGGACATCCAAATGCAAAGGTTACATTACAGTACAGTAGCCTAGCTATGATAGGATGCAAAACATTTCGAGAAAAGCCAAGTTGAACTCTTTTCAGTAACCTCCATACCTGTAGTTTGGTTTTGCCGAAGAAGATGAAGGAGTTTCTTCTTCGTCACTTTCGTCAGATGTTGCTACAGAAGATTCATCATCGGACATATCTGAACCGCTATCTGCGAAGATTTCCTGTAAAATCTTGGAAGCGTTTTCGGCCATGATGGCAGCTAAGTGGCGTGGCGGGCATGCATAGTGTTTTTCGCACGCGCGCGTCCTGGCTTTTTAAGCCAGTTTGAAACCAATAATAAACCACACAAAAAGGGAGGGCGCTGTTTAGATTTCAGCTGCAAACAAATGCGTTCGTGCCATCAGAGAACGCTGGTCACCTAACGACGATTATAATTAGGACATATTTGCTCTTTGGTTGCCAACGTCTATGTAACTTGGAGCCCAGGTGGCGCGTGCGGTACTGATAGGGTTATGCAGTACAAGAAAGCCGACTTCGAACATTTGGAGACACTTTTACATCTTGCGCCATGGACTGCATTCATGAACGATAGTGATCCCACAGCATCATGGGAAGGGTTCATGGACATACTGGATGCAGCCATTCGAGACAGCATTCCCAGGAAAACATGCAATTGGCGCATCTCCCCATGGATTACACCCATACTGAAAAACCTCATCAAAAAGAAACAAAAACTCTTCGTCAAGGCCAAATTGAGTGGTGACAGCAATGACTGGGACAGCTATAAACTAATCCGCAATGAGGTCAAAAACAAAACCAAGAAGGAATACTGGAAATACATCAATGACATTTTTGCTCTAAAAGATAACAAACGTAGCTTTTGGAACTTTGTTAAGGACCAAAGAAAATCTAAAAGTCCACCTGCATTCAGGACCGTCGAGTCACAGCTCCACAAGCCTACTGATATTTGCCACGCGTTCAACACATTCTTCACTTCTGTCCACACCTCGGCAGAGGCACCTGCAGAGACCCCACCAACTTGTGACCTTCCCATTCCAGAGATTCACCCCACAACAGTGAACCTTGACTGGCTTGTTAAGTCGTTGTCCAACTTAAATCCTCATAAAGCACCAGGCCACGATGCTGTACCACCTAGAATTCTAAAAGCAACTGCATCATCAATTGCTCCGCCCTTGGTGCGATTGATGAACTCATCCCTAACTACTGGTGTTGTCCCCGCAGATTGGAAACTCTTCCAAATAACTCTGGTCTTAAAGGCTGGCAGCCGTGCAGATATCAAGAACTACCGTCCAGTTGCTGCAAGTTGTTGGAGAGGGCTGTTACTGACAACATCAACGACCATGTAACATCACTTTGCCTGAGCAACCCAAAACAACATGGTTTCACTGCCCACAAATCATGCGTCAACTAGCTAGCGAACACTATTCACGATTGGGCAACTATCATGGATAAACCTCGCCCTCCTCGAATTGACGTAATTTTCCTCGATTTCAGTAAGGCTTTTGATGTCATGCCACACTATATGTTACTTAACAAACTTGCCAACAACTTCAATATACGCATGCAGCTGAATATCAAGAAAACCAAGGTCATGCACATATTCAGATCCCGGAAACCAGCAGTTCTTCCAAGTTACATTCTCCATGGTCAACCGCTCAATTGTACACCTAAATTCAAATATCTTGGGATTATCATCAACGATTCTCTGAACTGGAACGATCACGTCGATACCATTGTTAAAAAGGCCAATAAGGCATTAGGCTTTATCTGACAGATTGCTGGTGGTGCTTCGACCAAGGCTTTGACATCACTCTATCGTTCACTTGTCTTGCCAGTACTTGAATATGGATTGCCAGCGTGGTCCCCTGACACAGCATCTAATGCAGCCAAACTCGAGAGAGTGCAGAGAAGAGCAAGTAGTAGGATGTGTCTTAAACAGCCCAAAGGTGCCATGTCATAATATTATGAGGACCGAACACATGCTTTGAATTGGATGACCTTAGATGCTCATAGACAAAAGCACATTGTTTCCTTTACAGTCAAGGTCCTATTTAATTTAGTAAACTGCCAATCAGTGAAGGCCAACACTGTAGTTAACACTCGACACTAGGATTCTCTGTTTTTTTGTCATCACTATGCCAGAACTCAAACCCTGAAAAAGACACCTGGTCATGTTTTCCCCCGAATCTGGAGTAGTTTGCCATCACATAAGGGACTCTCTTTTGATTGAATCTTTTTCACAATTCAACACCAGATTATCTAATCATTATAAAGAGTGTTAAGCTATTCATGTTTTTATACAAATAATTAAGGTTTGCGAGTGCAAAAGTGGTTTCATGGGGTGACGGATGGAAAGTTCTCTGCTGAAAGGAGTAAAATGTCACTAAATATTTGCTAGGGTGTTTGTGTTTTGTATTGTTTTGTGTAAAATTGTTTTGTTTTGTGTTTAGTTGTTTTGTGTTGTGTTGTTTTTGTGTTAATTAGTTTTGTTTTGTGTTTAGTTGTTTTGTGTTGTGTTGTTTTTGTGTTAATTTGTTTTGTTTTGTGTTAATTTGTTTAGTTTTGTGTTTAGTAGTTCTGTGTTTAGTTGTTTTGTGTGTTTGTTTGGTTTTGTTTTTTCTATTTGTTACGACTATATAATATTTGTTTTACGTCAGCTTTTCTTGCCTCTGATAAATTGATAAATTGTAAAACTTATTGTAATTGTAATTGTAATTTTAAAAAACGTGAAATTTTGTCAATGTTATTCACTATCATTTAATCATCCTTTTTTTGTTTTAATTTAAAGTTGTAATTCCTGTAAAGTTGTAATAATATTTATCGAGATTGTATTTGTTTGTATGTTACCATTCGAGTAAGGATTAACAGGCTTTAGAGTCAGAGTGTTTAATTATACTTTTGTCAATCCTGGCCAGCTGGAATTGGATTGTTTTTGTTTAGTTAAATCTGTTTATTTTGTGAATTGTTTGTTGTATGTTGCTATTGGCCGAATAAATAATAATAATAATAATAAATGCGTATTGGTCCATAGTCCCCTATTGGAAGGCGCCCTCTATCGTCAGGGTGAATTAAGTGGTCTAAGGTTGCTCTTTGTCGTATTCATACAAGGCAGGGGGATCTGAGCATGTGTTGGGAGATAAGTGTGAACAAAGACGCCCTCTGTTGATTATCGTGAGTTGAGTTGATAGGACCTTAAATAAACCAGTATCCAGTATTCGTTGTACATGTAAACTCTGTGTCAACCTGCTTTCTGATTGATGTCTTCCGAGTCTTCATTAGGGATTGGGTTACAGATCATCAAGTCCGATAATAAGCCATAGCCAGTACCAAATAGGCTGCCGATGCTGGGACGGTATATTTCCATCACAACGGACTCGTCTCTAGCCGAGTCTCTAGTCTCACCCGCTCAGAGACTTCTCACCCGCTCAGAGACACCCGCTCAGAGACTTCTCAGAGACCGTCCGCGTAATTTTTTTTCCTATGAGGGTTAGGGGTAATTACCATAAATGGGCGTTTCTACACCACACTGAGTGGAAGACACTTAGGTTCTCAGATCCTTATTTTCCCTTATATTAAACTCACTCCAACAACAAACTTGGAGACCAAAATAGTCAATGCAAAATAGACAGAGAGCAAATTCGAACCCCAGTCGAACGATCTATAACCTAACCCATTATCCACTATAGCTACTGGGAGAGGTCGACAGAAGCCGTTTTTCAAAGTGCTTTGATGTACCTCTGGGCTATGTGTAACTAGTTGATTGAGCAATAACAATGTATTATCGTCATTGTTAAAACTACTGAATAATTATGACGTGAGGGGTCTAGAGCCGCCCATTTATGATAATTACCCCTAACCCTCCTAGGAAAAAAAATTACGCGTGCCGTCCGCGTCTCACCCTGTCGAGGGGGCGCCCTTGCAGCATCGCTTCTGCCCGGAGGGGTGAGACGTCACATATCTCCTATAATCGCTCGAGAAATTTCGAGCAGAACTGTGTCGCAAGTGCATGCGCGTGTGACGTTGCGTGCATAATTACGTAACTTAACAGAAACTTGACAAACATGAGTCAGCGATTATAGGAGATATACAAGACGATATATTCGAAGGTCATTACGTGGTCTACAGTGTGCGTTAAAGGCGCCCGCATCGGCGGTCTACGCGCACTGCATACCGCGATTAGGTCGTCTTCCAAACAAGACTAGTCTCGCATAAACATATTTATATTGCTTACGTATGGATGTAGCGATACGCATTCTTTATTTAAATTTTCTTTACACAAGTAAAGTTAGAATTTCGCGGGATTATCTCAACACCAACCATAGCTTGATTACGTAACCCCTACAACAAAAATGTGCCATTTTTTTATTGTTTTTGGCATTGCTTTTTTTTGGGGGGTGGGGGGGGGGGGGGGGGCGTCTTATTATTTTTTACGGAGCTTCTAAAGTACGGAGCCCCTAAAGGGACATTAACAAACAAAATGTTTCTCGTGGGCACGACATAGTTATCTCGTGCACACGACATAATTTGTGATTTTCCGGGAACCCTTGAGGAAAAACCATGTTTACTGATTACGTTGGCTAAAGCGTGAATTTTGAGTCAACAGGAAGTAATAATATTGAATCGCCATAAAACCTATTTTATGTTATCTGTATGATTGTAATAATTGAAGCCTAAAACATATTAACGCTGGGCCTTTTTAATTGGTACAATTACAGTAGTGATGTATTTATACTACTTTACGTAACAATCCATGGGATGGGGGTGGAAGTGACAATATTACCATGTTCGTCTTCTATCAGGGTATTTGACACCCCCGGAAAAAAAAACCCAAAAAAAAAAAAACACCTTATCGCCTGTGGTTTAAAAGGTTCAGTATGTAAGTTCTCACAATACTGTTTTGTCTCGTGTGGTACAGATGAATGCTGACGACCGAAATGAACTCATCAAGGTGTACTTCCACAAAGACAAGCTGTACAAAGATATTGTCCAAATATTGGCGATAGAGCATAGCGTATTGTGTCCCTCCGGCATCTAAAACGGATTATGATGGAAGTTGGTCAAGTCTGAAGGAAAAATATATAGCAATATTGCAATGTTGTCGAATTTCTACACCATCAGATAAGAAGTTCTGGGAAACTTCACAGATACCGATGGATGTCAGAAAAACGTAATTTACATATCCAATGGTTATGTACAATGGTAAGTGTCCCGAAACAATATTATGGCTTTTGGAAATATTTTGCAAACAAGAACACAACATAAATGTCCGCACAAAAGGCCTAGACTAGATTAATCCATGAATTCCAGCGCGCACTTCGTAAAGAATCACTTGTACATTTTAGTGCAGTGCCTTAGGCCTTAAAGCTCACATTCTTGCTTATAATCATACTCTTGTAGTAGTAGTAGTAGTAGTAGTCCGTCGAAACGACGAAGACGTCCTCACAAATCTCCACTGAAAGTCATTGTCATTGTTGATAAGTCATTGCTGATAAGGATGTACCCGCATGTGACTACGTAGGCCAAATTCTGAGGCACAACGTCTTTCACAGACCTGGCACGAAATACCGTCCCCTGGAGGGGGCGCTGCTGCAGCTCGTGCCTCCAAAACCTGCGCACCTCCCTAGCCTACATACGTTTGGTCTCAAAGACATCGACGGCCTGATGACATCTGGCACGCCACGGACTATGGTTGGCTACAAGCGTTTCCAGCTTCCCCAGAGGAATGTCACACTGCTTCAGGATAGCATGAAGGTGATCCTTGAATCGCTTCTTTTGGCCACCCACTTGGCGTTGTCCCTCAGAGAGCTCTCCAAATAGCAGCTTTCTAGGGAGGCGGTTCTCAGGCATTCTGATGACATGACCGGTCCATCGCAGCTGACGTTGGATGATCATTGCCTCAATGCTATGGCAGCTGGCAGACTGTAATACAAGAACATGAGGGATGCGATCGGCCCAAGTGATACCAAGGATGCGATGCAATGATCGAATGTGAAATGTCTCAAGGCTACGTATGTGAACTCTGTACAGGGTCCAGGCCTTACAGCCATTTGTTTTTGTGTTGAGGTCCCTGTTCATGAAAACACGGCTTGAAAGCCTACAAAACTCGCCAGATTCTGTTGTTGATTTCATCATCGATGTTGCAAGACGATGAGACAATACTCCCGGGATAAACAAACTGGTCAACCTGCTGCAGACCTTCATTTCCGGTGCTGAATGTGAAATCTGGTGTTGGGTTGTTATGTCCAGTCATCTGACGGAGGACTTCGGTTTTACGGGCATTAACAACCAAACCTGCGGCTATACGTGTCGGTCATGACTGATATAGTGTGCTGTAGACCATGCTGTATGGGATGGGAATGCGACTTCATCGGCATACTGAAGGTCCAGTACGACATCAGTGCTGGTCTTGGTCCTTGCCTGCAGTCTACGAAGGTTGAAGATGCTACCAATTAACCTGTACCAAATAGGCACTCCATCAGTAATGTTGAGACTGTGACGGGAAAGTAGAGAAACTGCAGCAAGGTAGAGATTAAACATCACTGGGGCCAAGACACAGCCCTGCTTTACTCCTACGTGGACAGGAAAAGTGTCGGAGACCAAACCACCTGCAATGAAACGGGCTAACATTCCGGTGTGGAACAAGTTCAAGACAGCAGTAAACTTGGACGGACAACCGCACTGGTAAGAATATTCCACAAGATGTCACGATTCACTGTGTCGAATGCTTTTGCGAGATCAATGAAAGCTAGATACAGGTTTTTGTGTTGTTCTCTACATTTTTCCTGTAGCAGACGCGCTACAAAGATCAAATCCGTAGTGCTACGGCCCTGGCGGAACCCACACTGTGACTCAGGAAGGACGATGTTAACGACAAAGACAGGTAAACAGGCAAGAAGAACACGTGCAAGGATCTTCCCAGCCACTGCAAGCAGTGAGATGCCCCGGTAATTGCCACATTTAGCTATGTCGCCTTTCTTCTACACAGTGACGATGTTGGCGTCTTTCCACTGCTAAGGTAGTGTTTCAGCATCCCAGACCTTAACGACAAATTTATGGAGACGGTTTTGGACAGCGTGTGCACCGTACTTAAACAGCTCCCCTGGTAGGCCATCAGGCCCAGCAGCCTTGTTGTTTTCTAAGCTGAGACACGCCTTATAAACTTCCAGGAATGTCGGCATCCGGTCAATATCTTGAATAGGTGGCAAAGTAGGTAGGCTGTCGATAATGCTGGGATCAGCAGGGTTGACACGATTCAACAGCTCGCTGAGATGCTCAGTCCAGCGTGAAAGAAGGAGATACACGTGTTACGAGCAGGGCCATAAATCGTTTTGATAGAGTCTTCGAAATTATGAAAATCATTGGCATCGGCAAAACCTTGAGTCTCAGCCGCCTTTTTGCTCCATCAGTCATTCTGCATCCGCCGTAGCGACGACTGAGCCTCGGATCGTAATTGGGCATATTTGATACGGAGGCTGGACGATGAAGGGTTATTGACCGCAGCAGTCAATGAGCCTTGTTTTTTCTCTGAAGTAGCTCATGTATATCAGTGACATTGTCGTCAAACCAGTCTTGGTGTCGACGTGACGAGTACCTAAATGCCGATATGGTAGTAGCATGCATGCTCGAAGAGATATTTTCCCACTCTTGTGTTAGAAACTCGCAAGGATGGTCAGCGACACACGGACGGTCAGAGATGTCGTTTAGAGCTGCATCAAGAGCTGCATGAAGCTCAGACAGCTTGTCTGGATTCTGGAAACAGCTGCGGTTAATTTGTTGCTTTCTCCTCTGCTTGCGAGCTGGAGGACTAACTCTTAGGTTCAGAATAGAACTAACTAGGCGGTGATCAGTCCAGCAGTCCGCACCACAAAAGGATCTGGTTATAATGACATCTTGTAGATTAGATCTGCGGGTAATCACATAATCAATCAGGTGCCAGTGCCGCGAGCGGGGGTGCATACACGTGGTCTTAAATTTATGTGGCATCTGAAAGACTGTGCTTTTGTAACAAATGAAAATTGATAGGAAATTATTACAAAATTATTAGGCCAACAAAGGTATTCGGGAAGGCAGTTTGCCAATTATTATGAGTGGGGTCGGAGGTGTTTTTGTTATCTTTTAGGACAGAATACAATATAAACAAGATTTAATCCCCCTTCCCCCAAAACAACGGACTGAAATTGTATACTATTTTCAGTTTTTGAGCCACATAAATGTCTCTTTTATTAACATTTATTTTAATAAGTTAAATAAATTTACAATAAGTTAAATAAATTTACAATAAGTTAAATAAATTTACAATAAGTTAAATACATTTACAATAAGTTAAAAAGACTGTTTCACCAATAGAATATAAACCTAAAGGAAAAATTATTTAAATGTTTCAGGAGGTAAAGTAAATTTGACGTTACAAATACTTTTATTTACAAATTGGCAGGTACATAAATGGATGGATGAAATTTACAGCGCAGTAACCCAGTATCACTATGTCTGAAATTACTGGCTGCTCTCAGGTTCTATGCGACAGGGTCTTTCTATTGCATGAAGTATCAATACCACCAGTATGCCGCATAGTCCACAAAGTATCAAGGGCACTGGCAGATAAGGTTGATGACATCAAATTTCCCACTCAAGCCAGAGATGTGGCAAAGACAAAACATTAGTTTTACCAGAGAGCTGGGTTTCCAGGTAATATTCAATGTAAATTGCAATTATTTTCTTTTATTCTTATTCCATCATCTACCACTGAAATGTATCCCTTGCCTTTAGCGCTCAAGTCAACATGGACCTTTGCATTTACATGTACTTTGTGCGTTTACAGAGAACAAAATCCTAACAATTCAACAATGTATTATTGTTGCTGTATACATCTACATGTACATGTATCTAACTTTGTCTATTGCTTCTACATACTAATGTTCTAATAACACTCACTTCAGGGTTGTCAGAGTGCATTCTTAACTTCACAAATGAAGCGTAGCAAATTAAAAAGAGAACTAAATGTCCTGCAAACTGCTACGCCCATGTTTTAAATGACAAATTAAAGTTGTGCATAACAAAAACCAGATATTGCTGATTAATTTGACACATGAAACAATAAAAACTGTCTAATGTTTTAATACTAACCAGCCGAGGTTGTCAGAGTGCATTCTTAACTTCACAAATGAAGCGTAGCAAATTAAAAAGAGAACTAAATGTCCTGCAAACTGCTACGCCCATGTTTTAAATGACAAATTAAAGTTTTGCATAACAAAAACCAGATATTGCTGATTAATTTGACACATGAAACAATAAAAACTGTCTAATGTTTTAATACTAACCAGCCTGAAAATAATAACAATAATTTTGTTTTAACTTTCACATTTAAGTATTGTCGGTGTAGTTGATTGCACACATGTGCGCCTGTACGGTGCACCTATGGGTAAGAAAAAGCACGTGTTCATAATTCGAAAGGGTTATCACAGCATGAACATTCAGATGATTTGCAGTGCCACATATACGATTACAAACATCGTGGCAAGATGGCCAGGCAGCACACATGACAGTGCGATACTTCAGGCCAGTGTAATTGGTGATTATGCTTGAAAACAGGAGGTTTGTATAAAACAAAAAGCATGCTTCTTGAATCGGCTTTACAAATACATTGAAAAGAACTAGCAGAATTATAAGAAATTACCTAGAGCTTATTGCATGTGCAAGCACTGAATGTGCACCTCAACTTTAAAGTGCATTTAACCTGTGCATGAGCATGTAGCCGCCTCAGTAATGATGTTGAAGTGATCTCTGAAAATAAGACAAGAGAATACAATGTTAATGTTTGTTCCTACTGAAGGCTCAATGGTGTGCTATACTTGGCGACACAGGATACGCCCTTAGACCATGGCTCATGACACCCTTCCTTAACCCTCAAACTACTGGGGCCAATTTCATAGAGCTGTTTTTACCTGTTTTTCATGCTAAGCAAAAAAACAGCTGATTATCAATCCAGAACAATAAAGATCAGGTACAAATTTGGTCTGTAACCTTGTTTTTCCCAAGGACAAATTGTCATGCTAAGCAATTGGTTGTGCTTAGCAGCTCTATGAAATTGGCCCCTGGAGAGCGTCGTTGTAACAACAGCCACAAGCGCACTCGTGTTACTGTTGAGCAGTTGTTTGGCCAGTTGAAGCGACGCTTTCCATGCTTGGTTATTGGTCTGAGTGTAAGTCCAGAACGAGCAAGTAAAATTATACTTGCATGTGCCGTCTTGCACAACATGACCAAACGTTTTGGAGAGCCTGAAATTGATGGTGAGATCGTAGACGAGGATGAGGTTCATGTTCCCCCATATGTAGGCCCAATTAATGATGGGCGCATCTATACAAATCAAATGATTAACATGCATTTTACAAATATCTAAGGCAAATTTTATTCAAGTGAACAAATGTCCAATGCAAATTCAGTAATAAATATGTAATAAGCCGTTTAACAATTTCAACTGCATGCATAGATTCAACAACTTACAGGCTTCAACCCATGCGGTACAGTCCGGTGTCATTACAATTATCTTAAAGCAAACTTGATTCCTCGATGATACATCCTGATTGGTCGATCCATGGCAACAACCAGTGTGATATAAAACCATATTGCACGGCCCATATTAAACTTCGCGTGTTGCAATGTTCTAATTCCACGTATTGTGCAATACGCAAAACGCAGTGCTGCACAAACCATTGCAAATGTAAAAGATCCAAATTTAAAATTTATGACGATCCATATGGATCGTCATAATCTGGAACTGTTATTGATGCGCGCGTGTGGCACATTCTGGTTTTGCGCAAAGTGCTGTCCAACGCCTGTTCCATGTTTACGGCAGACAAATAAAGTGCTCCCTGTACCCTAAATTGTTTTCCCCATTTTTAATGCGCACCAAGTTTGCTTAAAGATAAATTTGTTATCCCGCTCGTGCTTGTTAAGCCGAGTGGGATATGCAACACAAATGCACAACACTTGTTGTGTTACACTCGCTCTCGCGGGATAACTAATAATATGGCATGTCATTGTTAATTATTCATGAGACGTCATTCATCCAATCAGAGCGCTTAGAAAATATACTTTAGTCATGCAGTGTGTGCACAAACAACCACACGCAACCTTTTGTCATTTTTGCTGTCACTAATTGGTAGTGTGGTACCATATGACATAATTCATAAATATGTAATAGGATACAATATTTGGAATTACCCCGGATTGCTGTATGCAAACATCCGCAAGAATGTATCATTTGCTTGCTAAAGTGAGAGCTAATATTAAAGGTAGGATACACCATTGGTAATTGCTTGAATTATCATGAATGGGTACATTTGGTGGGTTGTATTTTATAGTAAATATCGTTTAACTGACCTGTTCGAAGTTTTACAATCATGAATGCCGAGAAAAGCACGAAAAACAGCATTCGTTTTTAACCGGCGTCGGGCAGTTATTCTTATGTAATCTTTGTTTTTTTCGCGATCCCCGTCTGACTATTGCGAATTTTTCTTTATAAAATTATATTTTTCGAAATATTTAAAGGATATCTAGCGCAATCATTTTGCTGGTTGCCTAGAATCATTATGTACTTTCAAATGAGTATAATATTTCCTAATAATTCGGAATTTTTTTGATATCTGCAAATGATGTATCCTACCTTTAAATTCAACATTTAGTCACGTCCAAGACTTTTTTTTTACGGTAGTTCTAAATTGGTCTGTAAGGAAATGGCGCAGCTACGCAACGTTTTTGTTCCGTAGACCTTACGTGTTATTCCGTGTCAATTCCACATGCTTTTAGACCCGACCCAGATCTAAATAGTATTTGGTGTTATGATTGGCCTATAATTATGAGAAACCCTTAGAATTGAGTTTTTTGTATAATTTGGATGGTTTGTTGTTGAGATACAGGTCAGTGAACTTTGGACTAATTAGTATGACCTCTAAACTTTAAATACTTATATATTTTTAAAACTAACGATCCAAATTACACACCAAAATCAGTTCTGGGTGTTTATCATTATAGGCCAATCATAACACCCTGTGAGGGGCGGGTCAAAAAGCATGTTGAATTGACACGGAATGACACATTTTTGAAAATGGCACAAGCTACGCACTTTTTTGTAAAATCAGCTGATGATATACATGTTTGGTTCTGTAATGTTAAGGTTTTTTAAATGACTTCACTGTTGCTCAAAAATATGCATAAACCAAAAAGGCATCAAACGAGCTAAATAGAAATACATTGTATGTTGCATTAATTAAAAAATGCATGTGATGTTGCACCTCAAAGTTGCTGTTCATCAGCCCTCTCCAACTACGAAATGATTTGTTTTAATGCAATATTATATACAATGTAATTGTTTTTAATTACCTTTCCCCAAGCAAATTCCATCTTATGAAACATTTTTTTAAATGCTTGCAAATGTTTAACAACAGCAGAAAATTACACAAACGAAGGCAATGCTACCATGCAAACAATACCGGCTGACATATTACTGCTGATCATTTTCTCCAACAACTGTAACATTCTGTTGATTGCAAATGACAGCAATCATAATTCGCATGGTAACATTGATATCTGCTAAGCTGCACTGTATGTTTTGTGCAACCTCCAGCTGTTACTTTTCTACTTGCAGTCGCTCCATCTATATGTCAAAGACCGATGCCAAAACAGGCTGTTTCTTTAGCGAGTTATCGGTCTTAGACATTGTTGGGAGGGCTGATGAACATGATGGAGTTTCACCTACCTGACCCTCCACACTCCCATCGTCAACATTATCTCTCACATTATCTATTTCTACCCCCCCCCCCCCCCCCATCTCCATCTTTGTTATCTTCGTCATCGTCCTCATCGTCATCGTCATCGTCATCGTCGTCAAGCTGTGGCACAGACTCTCCCTTTCCCCTAGCAACAACTCCATCTTTGGAGGACGGTGCCAGTGTATCTAGTACCCATTCCAGAGTGGGGTCATCTTTGGGTTTCTCACCACTTCCTAAATAAAACAATATATATTCATGGTGGATAGTATCACTGTGGTGCATTGGTTCACACAATAATAAGCATGAAGTAAACAGCCTTTGATGTCTTGCCAAACTTGATCTGTTGATTGTGTTACTGGCGATTGTGGAGTTCAGCTGGAATCATCAGTCGTTTTTATTCACCAGTTTATGCCGGAGAACTAATATATTGGCAACATTTCCCCCGAGACTCAAAACAGATGATGAATAAACACGTCACGAGCAAGGCTGGACATATCTGTCAGTGAGCGAGCAAGGCTGGAAATCTCATGGGTGTGCTTCCCACTAGTGTCAGGCTGTGCCCACCTCGGATCGAGTTTCGTGGAAAATAATCCCGCGCCTGGGCTCAATCTCCCCTACAATAATCCTGGCGCAAACTGTTAACAAAATATGACATTTGCAACCTAAAGCATATGTTTGTATACTATCCGACACACTTAAAATATTCTTCGATACCATTTTCTTATATACAAATTTCAATAGTTTGATAAAATTAAAAAGGTCTATCGGCGATATAGAGACATTTTTCGTGTTGGATACAGTCTCTTTAATAAGTTGGATTTCTTTTTACCAAAGCACAAATGCCACTGATATTTTGCAGACTTTATCGCTAGAGTTGGACCCAATCGATGCACACAGGAGGAGCATATATATTCGCATTTTGGCCCTAGTGTGCGGTTGGGTCAGGAAAATAAAAATATCATTTAGGCCTATTATTACGTTAAGGCCCAGCCATAGCATATCAGTTAAATATACAGTTATTAAAAAAATATATAATATTTAGGTGAACCCTGGCCTAGCCTTCTAGCCTGCCTCGGACCTATGTAAAAACAAAAAGGAACTTTATGTATTTTAGTTTTGTTATTTTTGTTATTTTGTTATTTTTGTGTGTAAAGTACTAGTACTCACTACTAGTGTAAGATATACGTAGAGATTGTCAAAAAACCCACGATAATACTGTACTACCTGTCTTTGATTGCTCCCTTCGGTACTTCCGTGCTTTGCTGGCCAGCTCTCCCAACTTTTTTCGGACTTTTTGCCAATCTCTTACTGGCCTTCCGCCCCCCACTCTCTAAAAGCAGTCGGGTCGCCTGTTGCCAATGTGCCTTTTTAATTTTGTTTATGTTGGCTGGTGCTTTTCTCCCCTTACCGCTACATCCAAACAATTCTCGTGCACCTTGAGCTTTGACAAACTCGGACAATAGTTTTATTTCTTCTGTTGACCAATTCACGTTTCTGTTGTGAATATTGTTGTGACTGCGAGCATGGGCGTCAATCCTGGGGGGGACAGGGGGACACGTCCCCCCCATATTTTGAAGGGTGGGGGACACAATATCAAATGTCCCCCCCATGTTTTTGAACTCGTGTATCTCATAATATAGTCGGGGAGCCCAGCCGAGTTTAATCATAATTTTGAGTGCAAAAGGTTTGAAGCGTGGGATATGTAGGGCCAGGGTGACTGGGGCAACTGCAAAATGGGTTTTCTTAAGTTTGGCGAGTGGTGCGTTGGGAGGGGGGGGGGGGGGGGGGGGGGGGGGGGGGCGGGGAGCCCCTGACAGACCCCCAAAAATTCGATTAAATCATAATCTTGAGTGCAAACATAATTTCTTCGAAGTCGAAAGTTTGTCGTGTTTTAAGATTTGTATACTTAAAAAAAATATAATTGGTGCTAAGTACATTTAAGAAGGTCTTTAATTAGTGCTAATTACACGTTTGATCATAATTTTGAGTGCAAGGATAAAACAAGTGTCAATGTGTAGCTGACACCTTGCTGGAGTAAAATTCGCCACTTAAGAAAGTTTCAAGTGGTGCCATACCTAATTAAGAAAGAACCAAAGGTCATCATAAGTCATTAAACACTAATAATTATAACTTGCATTTATGTTAATATCAACAGATTATCGTAGACCGATCACTGATCACAAGCTTAAGAACATGATATATAATGCAAAGTCTAATTAAGAAGGTATGTAATTAGTGCTAATTACACGTTTAATGTGTAGCTGACATCTTGCTGGAGAAAAATCCACCACTTAAACAAGTTTCAAGTGGTGCAATCCCTAATTAAGAAAGGGTCAAAGGCCATTAAAACTAAAAGTTAATAAACACCGATAATTATAATGTTGAGTGCAACTTGCATTTCTATGTGGATCAACCGTTTATTATGGACCAATCACTGATTACACGGCGCAATGTCCGATCAAAATGTCCGAATAATAAATGATTATAATAATAATTGAAATCATAAAACGAGCGTCAAAGTGTACATGTACTTTACCAAACGCAGGAATAAAACCCACCACATAAGAAATATTACAAACAGTCATGAAGTTGATTGCAATTGCCTGTACCCTCCCCAAACACGAATGGGTGTAAATATGAAATACGTTAAAATTAGGGAATATGAGATCACCGGAGCTTATAATTTTTGGAACTTAACTTCTTAGTAGTTTTTAAGCTCAAACAAGGTTTGCATTAAAGTAGACAACAGTCAATACTGATAACTTTATTGTAATGATATCATTAACATCTGGCGATGAGCTGCTTTGGAGTACGAAGTTACGTTACGTTGTGCCTTAGTACAGTGGCTCGATAGCGACATTCCTAAACTTGTGCAGCAGCGCGATCGTGTAAACAAAATTGCAAAGCGCACAGGCTCACAAATCCATTGGGATTCATACAAAGACATGCGGCACAATGTTAACTAATGTAATACGCAGTAAAAAGAGTGAACACTCGCACATCCGCCTTAGAAGAAATCAAAAGCAATTCACTTATGATGTGGAAAACTCTGCAGGAGGTACTCCCTAATGAGCAGACAACTGAACTGTAACAAATTCGATTACTTCCCCCAAAATGGTGAAATATTGACGATTCCGCCGACATTGCTGACACATTAAATAAACACGTTTTAACAATCGGCAAGCGTACTGCTGGTAATTACCCTTTGCGTGAACTTGAAATAGATGACAATACTACCTTTAAGTCAACATTGGATATTTTCTGCCTTGTACCAATAAGCATACATTTAGTTTTGGTGGCGTTTAATGCTATAGATTTTTTCTTACGTACCAGTTGTGAAAACTATAACAGCTGTGTTTAAGCTGCTTTCTATTATATTAATGTTTGAGGAGCCACACGTTAATGTGGAGTCACCAGCTTACATAAATAAGTTGCAGTTTGGGGATATACAAAATGGAAGATCACTAGTATAAACAATGAATACAAGTGGACCTTTCCCAACCGACATACCGATAGATGATATTTGCTTTTGAACAAACTCTTCTGTAACATTAGGTACGGTACTATGCATTCTTTATCAAGAGAATAATTGATAGAGGCGTCAGTATTAGTTCACACAAAGGGTCATTACCAGCAGTACCGACCCTTGCCGATTGTTGAAAAGTGTTTATTTAATGTATCAGCAATGTGAGCGGAATCGTCAATATTTCACCATTTGGGGAAGTAATCGAATTTGGTATAGTTCAGTTGTCTGCTCATTAGGGAGTACCTCCTGCAGAGTTTTCCACATCATAAGTGAATTGCTTTTGATTTCTTCTAAGGCGGATGTGCGAGTGTTCACTCTTTTTACTGCGTATTACATTAGTTAACATTGTGCCGCAGGTCTTTGTATGAATCCCAATGGATTTGTGAGCCTGTGCGCTTTGCAATTTTGTTTACACGATCGCGCTGTTGCATAAATTTAGGA
The DNA here is from genome assembly GCA_037893245.1 of Crossaster papposus. Lineage (NCBI taxonomy): Eukaryota > Metazoa > Echinodermata > Asteroidea > Velatida > Solasteridae > Crossaster > Crossaster papposus. The sequence goes on from JBAIAA010001106.1 coordinate 35,872, forward strand.
ATTTCGCTATCGAGCCACTGTACTAAGGCACAACGTAACGTAACTTCGTACTCCAAAGCAGCTCATCACCCAATGTTAATGATATCATTACAGTAAAGTTCTCAGTATTGACTGTTGTCTACTTTAATGCAAACCTTGTTTGAGCTCAAAAACTACTAAAAGGTTATGTTCCTATAATTATAAACTCCGGTGATCTTATATTCCCTAATTTTAACGTATTTCATATTTACACCCATTCGTGTTTGAGAGGGTACAGGCAATTGCAATCAACTTCATGACTGTTTGTAATATTTCCTATGTGGTGGGTTTTATTCCTGCGTTTGGTAAAGTACATGTACACGTTGACGCTCGTTTTATGATTTCAATAATTTAAATCATTCTAATAATTTATTAATCGGACATTTTGATCGGACATTGCGCCGTGTAATCAGTGATTGGTCCATAATAAACGGTTGATCCACATAGAAATGCAAGTTGCACTCAACATTATAAATACATGTATCGGTGTTTATTGACTTTTAGTTTTAATGACCTTTGACCCTTTCTTAATTAGGGATGGCACCACTTGAAACTTTCTTAATCGGCGGATTTTGCTTCATGCAGCAAGGTGTCAGCTACACATTAAACGTGTAATTAGCACTAATTACAGACCTTCTTAACTTTGCACTATATATCATGTTCTTGAGCTTGTGATCAGTGATCGGTCTACGATAATCTGTTGGTATACACATAAATGCAAGTTGCACTCAACGTTATAATTATTAGTGTTTAATGACTTATGGTGACCTTTGACCCTTTCTTAATTAGGTATGGCACCATTTGAAACTTTCTTAAGTGGCGAATTTTGCTCCAGCAAGGTGTCAGCTACACATTGACACTTGTTTTATCCTTGCACTCAAAATTATAATCAAACGTGTAATTAGCACTAATTAAAGACCTTCTTAAATGTACTTAGCACAATTATATTTTTCTTAAGTATACAAATCCTATTCAGTACACGATAAACTTTCGACTTATTAAGAAATTATGTGTGCACTCAAGATTATGATTAAATCGAATTTTTGTGGGTCTGTCAGGGGCTCCCCCTCCCAACGCACCACTCGCCAAACTTAAGAAAACCCATTTTGCAGTTGTCCCAGTCACCCCTACATATCCCACGCTTCAAACCTTTTGCACTCAAAATTATGATTAAACCTGGCTGGGCTCCCGGACTAAAACCCCTCTAATAATTCTCGACTTCAGTAATGTCCCCCCACATTTGAAATGAGATTGACGCCCCTGACTGTGAGTGCATGTATACCGGGAGTGTGTGATGATTTTAGCTGCGAAGCCATCGTATAGTTATACTGTAGCACAGACCACATATCTAGGCATACAACTAGACTCAGCATATACTATAGAGTACTACACTGCTTTACTACTAGATACTAGGCCTAGTATACTAAACAAATATCGTTAATACGATTTGTAAATATGTTGAACCTTCTATGCATATTTTTTTCTGTAATTTATCGTCAAATCACGGGATCAACATTAGTGCAGTGTCACAGTGTCATAATTTGACGGCGAAAATCGACTAACCTTCTCCACAACATTTCTTATATACTATGAAGCCCGGGAAGGGACAGGGTGGTAAAAAAAATTGGGCCCTAGCTAATTCGTTCCCACGAATTACTATTTCGTTCCCATGAATTACTATTTCGTTTCCACGAATTACTATTTCGTTCCCACGAAATACTAATTCGTGCCCACGAAATACTAATTCGTGCCCACGAAATGCTATTTCGTTCCCACGAATTACTATTTCGTTCCCACGAATTACTATTTCGTTCCCACGAAATACTAATTCGTGCCCACGAATTACTAATTCGTGCCCACGAAATGCTATTTCGTTCCCACGAATTACTATTTCGTTCCCACGAATTACTAATTCGTGCCCACGAAATGCTAATTTGTTCCCACGAATTACTATTTCGTTCCCACGAAATGCTAATTCGTTCCCACGAAATACTAATTCGTTCCCACGAAATACTAATTCGTGCCCACGAAATGCTAATTCGTTCCCACGAAATACTAATTCGTTCCCACGAAATACTAATTCGTGCCCACGAATTACTAATTCGTGCCCACGAATTAGTATTTCGTGCCCACGAATTAGTAATTCGTGGGCACGAATTAGCAATTCGTGGGAACGAATTAGCATTTCGTGGGCACGAATTAGTAATTCGTGGGAACGAAATAGTAATTCGTGGGAACGAATTAGCATTTCATGGGCACGAAATAGTAATTCGTGGGAACGAAATACTAATTCGTGGGCACGAAATAGTAATTCGTGGGAACGAATTAGCATTTCGTGGGCACGAAATAGTAATTCGTGGGAACGAATTAGCATTTCGTGGGCACGAATTAGTAATTCGTGGGAACGAAATAGCTAGGGCCCAATTTTTTTTACCACCCTGTCCCTTCCCGGGCTTCATACTTTAGAAAATGTTACTGAAGTAAGGTTATTTAAGTAGAATCACCAAAATAAACTTGTTCAAACAAATGAAATAAATTATAATATACCCAAATATAAGAATAAATATATTACGCGGCAGGGATTAACGATTTATGCAAATTAGTAATATTTTCAATGCTTGCATTTTTTGAGATTTTTAGTATGCCATTCTAGGGACTTTAAGTGCACTGTGGTGAAAAATATTATATTGCAATTTGTGCGAGGTCAAAACTTATTTTCCCTGGACTAGATATGGGACCGACAGACTCAACCCATTATAGTCTATACCCAGCAAGATATGGGACCGAGCGACTCCCCCTGAGTCCCCCATACACTCCCTAGACTATTGTTGCCTAACACCCCCTCCCTAAAAACATAAAAAGAACAACATTCTGCAAGCACAATGACCACCACTAAGAGGAGGGGGGGAGGGGGGTCTCTCTGTCTATTTCTTGCTTCAACTATGCAAACAGCGGAGATACAAATGTACAATGCCAATGAACGCCGCTTGAATAACGGCAAAGCAGACCCTTTCTATACCTATACACACCCCAGATTATTGATACCTAACACATTCCCTGAGAGAACTGAAAATAATTCTTAATATTCCGGAAACACAATGACCAACACAAAATAGTTTATGCAGCTATCTTGCTTTACATGATCCAAAATGTGTTAGGGTTTTTAAAGGTAACAACAGTGTGGAGCGTGTACGGACAATTTAATTATCATAACTGGGCGTAAATGCCCCACTGAATGGAAGACATTTAGGTTCCCGGAACCTTGCTTTCCCTCAAAAAAACACCGCATCCACACAAAAAAGGCAATGGGAAATGAGCATCATCCGAACTCGAACCCCAATCTTACGATCTATTACCTAACCCGTTAATCTACTTGGTTACTACTTGAGGTCGAAACAGCCGTTTGTAAAATACATCTGGGCCTATGGTCTAACTAGTTGACTGAGCAATAACTAAATTGTTAGCGTTATTGTTAAAACTACTAAAAAATCATGACGCGAGGTGTGTATAAACGCACATTTTCCTTGTAAAAATGGGGAAAAACTGCCGAATGTGAAGTTAGGGAATTTCTGTAGGGGATTTGAGGGTATAGTCTCCCCTTAAAAGCAGACAAGGCAAACTCATCCCATCGTTGGTGGCGCAAAACCCCTACGCCCCTTGATCAAATGGTGCTACTTTATTTTATAGAGAACAAAAACTAAAAACATACTGTAAAGTAGCGGCAAGAAATACATTATGTCGGGTTTCCCAGCTAGAGCGACAACTTTTGGAGAAGCTCTTGTCCGGTGCTGATTCCATTATATTCTTACATCATTCAGCTCGCTCTGAATCATCTGGGTGAAGCAAAACCTCATACATTCCCTGTAATTTGTCAAAGTTTATTAATAAACCATTAACTTGAATAAACGTAATCAATTTTGTCAATCATAGTATTATGGTATTTCTTATTTTTTCATATCAGAAAATGCACTATTTATATTCCAATAGCACAGATATAAGCATTATTCGCACATACTCATTATATTAGGTGTTGGTAGCGGCTAATTGAGTATAATAACAATTAACTCACACGTGTAATGGTGAAGTGCAATCCAATGTACCCTCATTCACCAACAAACGAAAAGTATCAACCCAATAGCTCTCCATCATAGCGAACAACGTCCTCCAAAAGCGTTCAATCCGCTGTAAGAAAACAATTTTTAGTTACGTTGAATCAGGGGTATAGGATTAAAGGTACGTCTTGGAGGCGCCCAGTTCATTTAAAAAATACAACCATACCCTTTAAAAATTGGCGTTTTATATACTTGTTTAGAACGACCTTTGTAACTCCAATGAGGTCAGGTTGTTTAATGTTTGTTGTGATTCCAGCCGTCAAGCGTTTGCATTCTGAGACGTGTAATTATGTAATACACCACAAGTTGTGCTTTGGTGCTGTGTGTAACAACTTGTATCGTACATTAAACAAAAGTGAAAACGCTCTTTAAAGTGGTGCATATCTTAACGCATCTGGTCAAATTTGTTAATAACAATTTACGCTTTGGTTTCTAGATAAGTTTAGGTTTAGACACAATAGAAGTCAACACGACACCATCAGGTCACTTAGTTCCTGCAATGATTCTGTTCGGTTCATTGGTTATCTGTTTAAGGTGGAACTCGTCGCAGATTCTACAGTAAGTGATTTCCAGGAACACAAATTCCTCATTCCTCTTGCAATTAAATATCCAGGCAGTTGAAATGTCCAGTTCAGTTAATAAAAGGCGCATTAGTCATCTGATATATACTTTACTAAACATTTCTTCAACTATCGGACATTCCTTCGTATGTTGTTGCAGACCATTAAATAGGCCAAAAATTGTGTAAGACGCAAGAAAAACAATTTGCAACACCTAAAATTCCCTGCCGACACATTTTGTGGGAAAAAACAATAAAAACACTGGCTTGTACTGTGAAAATCTAATATTGGGCCCTAGTTGAAATGGAGCATAGACATCATTTGTTAAGCAGGCGATGGGCTCCAAGGCTACTTTTAGGGCATCATCTTTGGATGAAAATTTCTATTAACAGTCATTGGTTAATCCCACAAAAACATTCAAAAACTGGAAACTATTGAATAAAAAACCTTTGATGCGGGCTATTTCATTCTTCCCTTCAAAGAAAAAGAGCTCCAGGCCCCTTATTTTATATGAAAGATCCGCCTCTTCAACATTAATCAGAAGAAAATAAATCTAAACTTTGATTTGATTTTAATGTGTGCAAATTTATTTTGTACAGTTCTAAATAACAACATTGTAAAATTCAATAGTTGTTTAACCTACCTGATTATGTGGGGAGGTACTCTTAATGACACAGTAGTTGTTGTCATGATTATACTCGGAATGAAATGCCACTTGGATATCTTCAATAAGGACATTTTCAGTTCCCCTGTCCATCTGGATGCAGCGTGGGACCCCTGAAAAATGCATTTTTGTTATTAGTTTTCTTTACATGGATGGAGGCAACTAAAATGCATTAGACTTGGATTTGTAGGTACACACTTTGATTTTGATACACAACTTGGTTTGTATTATAGATATCTTAATGTTTACCTACCTTCTAGTTCTCGAAGAAAGTCTACGAAGTACGAAGCTACAACTGTTGGGTCATTGTTTGTATGTGCTACTTTCAGCCACAATATTCTTCTGGAAAAGCTGCCGCCCCCCAAAAAAAATTAAAAATATTGTCAATGTTATAAGTATATACATTTAAGTTTTAAAATTATAAAAATCATTTTACATATTAGTGACAATGTCTTAGTAATCACCATGTTTGATGACATTATTATGACGTCACACACTAGACAAGTTTGTTAACATAAATGTGTGACCCAACAAACATATTAACACTAGAATTTGAAATTTAGCATGTTCCGTTAAAGAGATATGACAAAAAAGTTGTCTATATTACACATCCTGGTCTACCTATGTTAAGTTTTATGAGAATAGGGCTTTGTTTTATGCCAGAAAGTAAAAAGTCTATAGGATTGGGCATAGAAAAAAGAAGCAATCAAAAAAAATAGGAACAGAAACGAATAGGTTGAAACGATTTAAAAATTGACATCAACAAAGACAGGAAGTTGTTCACAATCCCCAGACACAGTTTGTGGACAAACACTTGTTGTTTCGGCTGTGATGAAAAGTTCCGTATCTTGTTTGTATTGTCATTCTGATCAATGGAAGTGTCACATATTATGAGTACAATAATATTTTAACGGAAATCCTAAACATACAAGTAACAATATTTTGGCACCCAACAAGTTTCATCACAATGCAACCTACCCTTCTAAATTTAAAATACCTTTTGGTATAAATATACAGATATACTAAACCGCTACACGCCAGTAAGTATCTTCCCCTGTGGAGACTTGAACACAATGGGGACAACAGGTTTCAACAGGGCGATTTCTATAGAAGAATAGGTCTACACTAGAAGTGTCACAAATTTTTAATTATTTGTATTTTACTCAAATTAATAAAAAACTAGGGTTACGATGTGGGTTTAGGTTAAGTGTTTGGGTTAAGGTATAATATAGGGTTTATTGGGTTCGAAATTTAACCCAGGAAATTAATCGTGGTTGAAAAGGTGCATTTTTCATAACTTACCCATCTATTGCTCCATGCACAGCAAAGCCATAAACCTTCAACTTATCATGCTGATCAACGTGGACTGCATAATTTGGGCCTTCATTTACATACGATCGTCTCCTCAGCCTATGTCTTTGTCTTAGTTCCAGCCCAATAGGGTCTAGCATCCGTTGGCCTTCTAGGATGATATGCCTGCACACATGATAAAAGAGATCTAATAATAAAGTTTTACTTGAGTCTCAATCATTCCTTCTAAAAGAATTGTTAGAAACATAATTTAGTTCAATCACATAAAGAAAGGCCTAAACATGATCAAAAATAAAGCTTGGCCCCAGCTACTATGGGCTTTTTCTTCCAGTAGAAAAATATTCCCACGCCTTGTGTTATATTGGGAAATAATTCGGACGCCTTGCACAGGGCACACCAAATAAAATGAGTGACCCTTCTCTGGTGATGGTGTGACCAAGAGTGATCTGTTTTCCAATAACCGGCCTACACAAATTGGCTGCTAGAGGAATTTTGCATATGAATTAGTGCCGACACAAAAGGACAGGTAAATACTCTGACCATTGTTACCAAGCCTATATAGTAGTACTACAATGTAGCTAGATAAAGCCACATAACTATCTACACCTGTATTGTACTGCTTCTTATGCAAGATAAATTCCTAGAGTTACTGGGAAAGATCAATCTGGAATGTATTCTATATAAAAAATCCCTAAACATCTAAACTAGAGCTACTTTGCTTCTGAATAAATGCAACTTTTACTGAATTACAAAAATAAAGTACACCCTATACCATTCTAATGTGACACACACAAAGTAATTAGGACACCAATCAGTACATGTACAAATGTGTACAAAAACACTTACTATATTATTACAGGCCTACCTTGGAATGTTGATGCCATAGCGTGACAATAATCTTCTTCCCATGGCTCGACATCCTAGGTTGTGGCCACTACCTTGTAGTTCTGACTATACAACACGATGACAAATACACAATTTGTTTATTGTAAACAATAACAAAACAATTTCAGATAATGATTGAATCACGTGGGATTACATCTGGTTTTTTTTACCCAATCATTTGGCATATTTTGTTCACCATTGCCTGTTCTAACTGTTCTAACTTCCTGGGCATGTTGCTCGGCTGTTGTAGGGGTAGGGCAATATAACATGCATGTCACCTCAGTTTACAAAACAATTGGTCTTGCACAACCGACATTTTTACTTTCTTTACAGGTATACACATACACTGTAAATTTTCATAAACAATCAATAAGAAAAGGATGAATTTAGGTTAAATTTGTTTAAAGGGATCAAAAGTTAAAACAAATTGCACAATGAAATGCACATTTGACATTTATACCAGACAGAAGGTTGCTTTTTAACATGGGATACCACAACCACGGGGTCATGTTTGTCAGGCTCTACCTTACCTACCTCCAAACTCACTATGAATCTGTTCAATGTCAAATCGTCAGGGTTGTATCTCCGCAAATTTAATCTGCGGAGAATGCGGTGCAAAGATCTAAGGCTAAAAGAATTTTAAAAATATGTTACTGGTTCTAGTTAGTGGTGGCCTATACAGAACAATGTTTAAATGTAGACATAATGATAGTTACAAACAGGTTTCCAAACTGTTGGTGTAAAAGTTTTAACACAAAACCATGTTTGCAACCATTTGCTGTGAGTACATGTATGCATGCCACGGATCCACATGAAGTACGTGATATCTATATTATTAATTACAAATCAACATACAATACTGGTGGGTCGTAATGGTAGCATTTGAAGCACAGGCTCCTAATTAAATTGTAAATTAAGTACATCTACCTGATATTGATGTCGTGTCGAAGGGACAGAATCGAAAGAAGTTCATCGTAGCTATAGCCGGCTTCAAAATAGTGACGAACTAATCGATCTCATGGTGGTAAATGTTAGGGGAAAAGGTACTTTTGAAGTTTAGAGATATTTATTCACATTAGATCAGGGGCACATTCCATTGAGCTGTTATTGCTAAGCACAATAATTTTCTTAGCAGTAGCATAAGTCTTGCTGTGACAAAAACAGGTTACCAGCAAAAACTGAACACGCTTTTCAGGCTAAACCAAAAACAGCTGAATACCAGTCAAAAATAATATACATAACCTTAAAATGTGGCTGTTCCTTGTTCTATATGGTATTGTAACCCTGTTCTTGCCAAGGAAAAATGTTCATGCTAATAAAATGTGTGTAATTAGCAGCTCCTTGAAATTGGCCCATATTCTCAGTCTAAAACAAAAAGACATCAAAAAGACATCAAAAGTTGATAATCGTGTAGTTGAACCCCATTCCAAAACGAACAAAAACACATGATTGTTTTAGGAATTTGGCGATGATAAGCACTAAAGTAGCCCTAGTCTATGGCCCCATGTGTAGAGTGTACTCTAATGTGGGGCCATAGACTAGGGCTAGCACTAAAGTAAACAAATTAGTGTTTGGAATTTAAAAAAATTAATAGAAATGAAACACAAAACATGTGTTAATTAATCTGGAGAATAAGGACAACCTGAAACTTCAAAAGTAACCGTGAGCTTGAAATTGGCTGTCAACTCAAATACAACAACTTCCGTACGGCGTAGAGTCGTCCTAATTGTGTCATATGATACACTTAATACAAAACAACAAGGTTTTACATGTAATAGTTTATATTAATACGCACCACATGCAGTCGATTTATAATAAGATTTTGAACAAATCTATAAACAGCTATGTGGTAGTAAATGATACATATACAGGTACATGTACAAATGAAATAGGTCTCTCAGTTGCAACTGAAAAAAGGATATTGTCGTAATCATCTAGCGTACACTGTGGATGAAGCAACGTGTACATTTTGGGAAGGTTGTGTTATCTGCATAATACTACATCAATCCTGCATAAAGTACATACATGTACCATGGAGAAATTCCTCCGTGCATGTACGTACAAAAAAGTGTCCATGTACAGTGTACATGTACATGTACAGACGGACGGACGTGGCCTGTTGTACAAACAATGTACATGTACTATGTACGTACGGTCCGGTGCGCGAAATTATTTTCCCCACTATGGGAAAGGGTAAATGGGCGTTTCTACACCTCTCGCGTCATGATTATTCAGTAGTTTCAACAATAATACTAAAATATATTGTTATTGCTCAGTCACCTAGTTACACGTAGGCCAGAGGTACATTAAAGCACTTAGAAAAACGGCTTCTGTCGACCTCTCCCAGTAGCCAAGTAGATAATGGGTTAGGTTATAGATCGTAAGATTGGGGTTCGAGTTCTCATGGGTTCGATTGTGCTTATTTTTCATTGACTATTTTTGTATTGTAAGTTTATTGTGGGATGAGTTTAATTTGAGGGGAAGCAAGGTTCTAAGAACCTAAGTGTCTTCCATTCAGTGTGGTCTAGACACGCCCAGTTATGATAATTGGCCTTTACCATGTTGGGAAAAAAAATCACGCGGTGCAGCCCAGTAAACGGTCAAAGTTGAACTTCTTGTCACGTGGGTGTCACGTGAATTATATCCTGCAAATAGTGAAAGCCCCCCCCCCCCAAAAAAAAAAATGCGACGCCCCAAAAAAATTTAAAAAAAAAAAAAAAAAATGCGACGCTGGAAAAAAAAATGCGACGCGAAAAAAAAAAATGCAACGCGAAAAAAAAAAACATGCGACGCGAAAAAAAAAAAAAAAAAAAAAAAAAAAAAATGCGACGCCGAAAAAGGCAAAGCCAGGTACACAGGCACGATCTACACGAATTTGTTTTGGGGGCGATGTCATTTTCTGCCATTTTCGTTCGAAAACAACACGATAAAACGCAAGGGGTTCACAGGCAGATTTTTTTTTAAATTCAGTATATCACTGCTACAACCTTTTTTAACGTATCCATGGAAAAAAAATGAGTGGGTTCGAAGCACGATTTTGCACAATTTATCGATTATTATTGCCCTTTTTAGGGGAGGTATTTGTTAACGTCGTTTGAGTATTTGTGCACAATCTCCACGCGCATCAACGGTACGTCAACGCCTAATTTTTTTCGACTGCTTTTTTCATTTTCAATACAATTTTTGTCATTGGATGATAAAAATTAAGGTAAATAACAACCTTTTACAATACAAAAGACAAGATGTTAAGATTGGATGCCAAAAACTCTTTATTTTTCGCGTGAGAAAATTGTTCCCCCCTATTTTGAGAATGGACGGTACATCAGCGTTTCGCAATCACAGTCTCGAAGGGCCCCCCCCCCCCCCCCCTCCGCCCCCCCCCCCCCCCCCCCCCCCCCCTCCGCCCCCCCCCCCCCCCCCCCCTCCCCCCCTCCCCCTGCACGGGCATGTGTACACGCTTGCAAATTGACCTGTAATTTCCGAGTCCAATTTGATGCCACCCTGGACCTGTCCAACTTCTAGATGGGGAATAGGTTAATACGATTCGTAAATATCTTGAACTTTCTACGTATAGTTTTTCTGTAATTTATCGACAAATCACGGGATCAATATTAGTGCAGTGTCAAGATTACCGCTTACAAACGCACGCAGCCTACTACACACGGGTACACGCGTTACTGGACGGTGTATGTTTGTAAAAATGAATCTCATTTTTGAACCGATTATGATGCCACCCTAAATGCCACCCGGTTGTGTGTGCTCTGTAATATTTATCACACTTGTTTACCTCGCTGATAGTTTACTTGGTGGTTGATGGCAAGAGCAGACCAATTAGTAAACTATTTGCATCGCCGCCATCGACCAGTGCTCAAGATTCTACATTGTCTTAGGTATGGGGGTAAGAGATTTGAACGTAGAATCCCGAGCCCTGTACAGCGACGTGGGAGGGAGGGCGGGAGAACATATTATATTCTAGGCCAAACTGAAATGAACATACTTACATTTCATGGAGCTAAAGCGCGTATCCCGACTACTGTCCTGCTCATCCCCGGACCGGCCAACATCGCGACTGATATAAAATCATTCGCCCATGACGAAGGCGGCGATGCAAATAGTAAACTATTTGCATCGCCGCCATCGACCAGTGCTCAAGATTCTACATTGTCTTAGGTATGGGGGTAAGAGATTTTCTCTCCGAGCCCCCGATACTTACGATAAACTCAACTTAAACGCACCTGTCCCCATATCTCACCCACCCCTCACTCATTTAAAACTTAGAGTTTGCTGCAAACAAATACGTTGAGCACTGCCTAAACAAAGCTGCTGGCAATCTAATGAATCAAACCGTCGTACCTCCTTTTCATATCTATCTATTGTATAGGGCCTGCAATTTTGCGTTACTCTTTGTGTAAAACGTTTGGTTGACAATTAACTTGCAGCGGAGCTCTCGACTGGAGCATGCATATGCGTTACAAATTACATGGTCTAGTATAAATCAAATGGTCAGTGACCCCATTTAGGGCGTGGGTCATATACGGGTTTACATGTGGTTGCCAGGCCATTCCTGCACCCTAAATCCTAAAGCCCCTGCGCCCACGCGCCTAAAGAACAGCTAATAAATGGATGCGTCCATAGAACTATTCCACACTATTAATTTATTCCCGGAAAAGCCTTCTCGGCCCTAAAATTTGAGTTCAGGACACGGTAGGAACTGCCTGCCAGATCAGCGGTAGGACGGTCTTTGTCTTTCCCCTCTACCGCGTCCCGGAGCATTTGAACTGTGCCCTGCATCCTCGAAACCTTCTCGACCTCGGTGTAGTGCTTAAAGGTCTTCTGCGTCGCCCATTTACGATGATCCATCACCTGCTGCTCGGTTGCGCCAAGGATCCGAAGAGTAGCTGCCACCCCGGCCCTATTGCCGTGTGCTCGGAGACTTAGGTCGCCTGTGTCCTTGGAAGCTGCGAAGTAGTTCTTTAGACGGCTGTTTGGGTTGCCTCCGATGAAGGGCTTATTGACTAAAGACTTCCGGTCCGGAGAGGCGGGCCTGAAAAGGTACCCGTCTGAAAGATCGATACCCGATGCCGTTGCTAAATCCACCATTTCCACGACTGCCCTCGCATGGTCCATCTCCCCTTCATCCAACTTTGGAATTATTATGAGCGAGGAGCTGCTCTCCCGGATAGTCTTGCCAATCGTGTGATTGAACAGAAGCTCCCTGCCATCGACTTTAGTGACTTCACAAGTTTTTTCAAGACCGAGGTCAGCCGCTCTGTCGCCAGCCCACCATAGGCAAAGAAAAAAGGCCAGATCACGGAGCAGGATATAACGGTAGACAAAGCAAGAGCTTACGCTGCTCAGATCAGCTAGCCGCTTCCTTATCTAATTGGCCAACCACCTTATTTTGTCCGAAAATATAGGGACGGCCTGGTGCGGTGTAACATGCGCTTCTGCCTGCTCTACTCTACTCGAAAAGAGATGCAGGGATTGCCCAGGATGTGCCCTGCCGCCAAGGCTGAGTCCAACCTACAGAATTGAAGTACGCTCTAAGCTGTGCTATGTAGGAGTCAACCGTTCCAGCCGCAAGACACCGCCGACATCCACAATCGAAGAACCCGTGCTTTCCGAAATTCTTGCAACCAAGTATATGAACTCTGTCAATCAGAAAAGCCACTATGTCGTTCGGTGCTGCCGTATCCAAATCTAGACCTTCAGTACAATAAACGGAGCAGTGATTTTCTTTTAGGAAAACATCCAGACTTCTAGCCAGACTCTTCTTCTGTTTGCTGTATGATGAACCGTCCAGGCGCCCATCCAACTCACGCAACCTCGTCGCCATGTGAATAAGCTTCAAAAGAAAGCAAATTCGAGAACTGGTTATCAAAATAAAATAGCCCCCGCTCCGCGGGCAACAGCTAACCTTTTATCGGAACTACAACGCCCGATCGACCGTGCCCTTATCATCATTTGCAGTTTCCGGTGCAGCTTCAGCATGCCCCAGACGGTCAGGTGAACATCATCCGCCAAGCCTTGCTGCGTGATGTAGTCGTTTGACAAAAAATGCCAACCCGCTGCTTGGCACCTCCGCCTTAATTCGACAGTAACAACAGCTACCGACCGGTTGACAGAACTCAACCTGGTTTGACAAACTGACGACATAACAAACCGGCACTCTGGGAATTGGTTCCTTAACCACTTGGAGGCTGTCCCAAATACCCTCAATAGACCAGACACCCCAGGCGCGCAAATATCCAGTCTGCTGAAGTCACTTGTGCCTCCGTGTAACACTGCAACACTTGGGACCTGAGATCTGCAAGCTGATGCTAAATTTCGGCACAAAATGTCCATTTTTGCGCCCCCTGCCACCTTCATACTAACCTGCAAGAATGACCGCCAACCAAAACCGTTTAGCCCCTTAAACATGGAGTCCGCAAAAATTAGGACTGACTGTCGCTCTGGAAGTTTCACTTCCCTGATCATGGTGCCGCCGCCAGGGAAGATACACTTGAATGCCCACAACTCAAGGGGAATGCCAGTGGCGGCTCTCTCGTAGCCTCGTCTCGAAGGGTACTCCAGGGCCCCAACTTGCCCTCGTTTGGCCAAACAGACAGACTGTACCGCGAAGGACTTCAATTTAGGCCACCAAGACTTCGGATGAGAATGCTTTGGCACCACCATAGCCACTGTAACATTTCCCCATTCGCAGAAAAACCTGATGAGAGCAGGATTCAAAACAAACGGGGGGAAAACATACAGCTGTTCTCCTCGCGGGCACTCTTGTGCAAATACATTAACGCCAGCCGAACCTAGGACTGGGTGTCGAGAAAAGAACCTGAGTGGATTCCCATCATATCCTTTTGGCAAGTTGGAAGGCAAGGCCATAAGATCAAATGTAAAACCCGCTGGTCCAGCAAGCTCCTTCTGGAAAAAAAAAGCCAGATGGACGACGGCAGCCTGGCATCGGCAAAAGAAATCTCCCTAGATGGGGCGTCAGCCATGTTGTCACTGGAAGGTATCCATTCGAGTTGCAACGCAAAATTGGCCCCCAGGATCAAAGCAAATATAAGCTTTGGGACTTGCACTAGAGCTACAGATCTGGCCCTCAAACCAGTCCATGCATGATACGAACTCTGAGAATCAACTTTGACCTTTACTCTCCGATCCCACAGGTGGTCAATGACCGACAACAAAACAAAATACAATGCAAAGGGCCTCCTTGTAGCATATGTCTACAATGCACTGTATAGTACGTCCGGCGGCCAATAATCACCAAAGAATATATTGCCGGTATGCTGCATCAACACGCCTCCCCATCTGTAGCCAGATGCGTCTGAGCTGAGATGTAAATTTACATGCCGCTCCTGCCTCCAAGGAATGGGCTCAGAGAAGGAGTCTACAAAACGCCAGAAGGGTATTTCTTCCCGAACCGACTCTGCAAGAGTAAGGGGGTGACGTCATCAAGCTGGCACATAACGGAGCAGCACCCCCTGATATACAATGATGCTGCCGGGAAAACTAAAACAAAGCTCTGACACTTGCCAACAAAACGCTGCATTGTCTTCAGTAAGACAGTGTTGTCTGTTAAGATTCCCTCCCTCAATTCAGCAAAGGACACCCTCTTTTTGGGAATTCAAAGGACATACATTTTGAGCAAATCCCCAAACCCAGGTGGACCATACTGGACGTTGGCTGAAGCTGGCTTTTGCCAAGATTCACAAAATACCCTAGCTGCATTTGCATGTAGCAGACTGCATACAAGGCCGTTGATGGTTCATGTAGGCCACCTCATGTGCATTGGCAGTGGCTGAAAACAATATAAAATGAAATTCTATAAACTATTGTGCGCCTTTTCCAACCATGCTGCTACACTGTCCAATGAATCGATCATCTATCCATATTTCCGTGTGAACGCCTCTGTTCTTCAACCATGTTGAGAGACAAAACCGATAGTGGTGTAAATAAATGCGCTATTCTTAAACCCGAATGGAAGCGTGGTATCCACAAAATAAA
This sequence comes from Crossaster papposus, assembly GCA_037893245.1. Lineage (NCBI taxonomy): Eukaryota > Metazoa > Echinodermata > Asteroidea > Velatida > Solasteridae > Crossaster > Crossaster papposus. The sequence continues at coordinate 51,429 of JBAIAA010001106.1, forward strand.
AACCTGCCCACTCGAAGCCGCAAAAGGTTTTTGACCTTTGAGACGACTTAACTTGTTTATGTCCCTGCACATCATCGGTCCTTGAAAAAAAAGGCCATCCCTATCGATTGATTTCACAATATCTCCTAGGGGAACCAGGTTGAACGGAGTATCTGTACACCATAGGTTTGGGACCTTCATTGACAGCACCAGCCTTGGCTTGATCGGCTCCACCGACAAAGCATTAACCCAGCTAACAATCGGACGTTTTCTGAACGTTTTTTTAACGTTTTAAATTGGTTTTTTAAACGTTCAAAAAAAACGTTTTGTAAACGTTTTTTTGTGGTAGGTTTTGGACGTTTAAAAAACGTTTTTATTGAACGTTTAAAAAACCAATTTAAAACGTTTAAAAAACCAATTTAAAACCTTGTCTCGTATTCGTTTTCCAGACCAGCTCTCCAGAAAACATTTAGACGTTTAGAAAACCTTTTAAGAACGTTTAGAAAACCTTTAAGAACGTCTAGAAAACCTTTTAAGAACGTTTAGAAAACCCTTTAAGAACGTTTACACTGCAAAAAATTTGGGTGTTGAATAACACCAGTTTGAGGATCATACCGTTTTAACACTATAATTTTGTACATATTAACTGCATGGACAAATTACGTAATGAAATATTACAAAGAACTGACTTATTACACATTACACATACATATACAATAATAATCTATTCCTACTGAATACGTACTACACACATAGCCATTGCCGTTGTTAGTTTTATACTACGCTTTTTTGTCCACGACGAAGTCGCAGCTAGTTTTTATGAATAATGTCAAAATTTGAAAACGAATAAAATGTAACGCGAATTTTTAACTATGTTTGCACAAAAATCAAAATTCAATCATGGAATCGTTTAAATAATTACATATTATGGTAAAATAAATGGGTTTTTGGACTAAATACAACAATTTAACATCGACTATTGTTAACATATACCATAATTCCTTATCGACCAATCCGAGGGCTTTATTTCACACACGCATGCGCACTAGGTCAAATTTAACACCAAAAGTACGTAACACCAGTACTTGATTTGAAACTAATACTTCAAGAATCATTTTACTTCATTTTAACACCAATGTTCATTCCAAAAGATTAAAAAAACATTGGTGTTAAAATTTTAACACCACAGTTTTTGCAGTGCCTTTTTAGGACGTCTAGAAAACCTTTAGACGTTTAAAAAACCTTTTAAGAACGTCTAGAAAACCTTTTAAAAACGTTCAAAAAACCTTTTAAGAACGTTCAGAAAACCTTTTAAGAACGTCTAGAAAACCTTTTAAGAACGTTCAGAAAACCTATTCAGAACGTTCAGAAAACCTTTCAAGAACATCCAACATAGCGTTTGAATATAAACGATGGCATGCACGCTGTACGTAGGCGGCCAGCCAGGCCGCGCCGGCGCACCGCATGATATCGATGTCACAAAATATAACAATTACGTACATCAACGACGTCGACGACGACCATATGGGCCACACAATGAGGATGACGATCATGATCATCATCATAATCATAATCATCATCGATCATCATAATCATAATCATCATCATAATCACCATCATTAGGCTACTCAATTTAATCATCAAAATAATAATCATATTAAATCATAATATTAAAAAACAATAATTAATTACAATTAGTTTTTATTTGACTTGGACGTAAAGAAAACGTTTTTTAAACGTCCAGAAAAAAAATCTTCTTTTTCAAACGTTTCGTAAACGTTTTGTAAACGTTTTAAAAAAACCTTTGCTTTGGGGCAAATATTAGGTCAAAATTAGATGTTCTCCAAACGTTTTTTAAACGTTTGTTAAAAATCAAGACGTAGCGGACGTTTAAAAAACGTTTTTTAAACGTTTATTTAGGACGAAGACCTAGCGGGCCTAATTAAACGTTTAAATAACGTTTTTTAAACGTTTATTTAGGACGAAGACCTAGCGGACCTACTTAAACGTTTAAAAAACGTTTTTTAAACGTTTTGTGTTTGCTGGGAATGCATCTTGGAGGAGTGACCTCATCGACCGGCCCTAGAAGCTCCACTGATCCCTCTATGATACGCTTAACGATGGCTTCGTTAATGAAGCTCACGTACTGCTTACAGTTTGGAGCGTTCGCAAAATACATGGATGGCGTAACATCAGAGTCAAAGAACCTTCCCTTGTACTCCCCTTGGTAATGACGGAAAAATTCGAATATTTCGACCCCTCGTCTGAGCCACCGTTGAACACGGTGTCCCACGTGACCACATTCTGATAGGACCTCCTCCCAGGCGTCAGTAGTACGGTTCAAGCCACCCGCAACAAACAAAGTGGGATCTCGAAAACGGAGAGCTCTAAAATCTGGCTGACAATTTCCTGCTAAAACATGTACCGGGTCAGGAGCATACCCATCTGGTGCATCGGCCTGTTTGCCGGATATGTCTACCCAGGAGCAAGCACCCTCGTCTCGCTTACTATTCTGTGCCTTGACTGGGTCAAAATGATGACTCGATGAACGCTCCCACATATGCGTGCTCAGGACGCCCATGTATGTTTTGTAAGCCTGTGAAGCACAGCAAAATGCCACAAAGGGGAAAACAAAACATTCAATCAAGCTTAATGCCTGCATACTCTGTATTCTTCTTCTTTCCTACTAAGGGAAATCACTTTTTCTCACGACAAACTCAGAGTGCAAATCCGAGATCCTGTGACATGTAAACTAAGCAGATAATATGCTAACGATACATTTGGTGCATTAAGCTAACACTGACTTCCCAACTCTTGTTTCTACATTATTTCTCTGCACTCTCGCGCAAGGTGTCCCCTTTTTGGCACCGAAAACACGGGCCCCGAGATGCATTGCTTCGGGCACCCGACGGAAAGGACAGGCGAGACTGCTGACCGCCAAACAGACCCCTGGGACGAAAACCTTGACGTCCCTGTACCTTAGCCCTGCCTCTGTGTACCTCCGAAGGTGGAGCACTCAAGCCCAGTTGTTTTCGGGCAAAACGCAGGCGCTTGTCTGAGTCCTCCCCGGTAATAGACTTATAAATATACATAGCCACACCCTCAGTTTTGGTTTCAACGTGTTTTGTGCATTCCGACAGAAGATTAACATAAAGCTGTTTCTCCTTTGCATCTTCAGACGTAAGTGGTGCAAATTCATCGATGTACTTGCGCAACAAGGACATGACGTAGGCGACGTTGGAGTCATAACCGGTTTCAGTACTATAAATATGTCGCAAAGTCATTCCCATCAGACACTGGTCACACACAGCGTTTTCTGTGATGATGTGAACCCGTGGTGATGTAAACTCAGTTCACCAACAGCAAAGTTTTCCAACTTTCGCAATTTTCTGCATAAAGTTGCGACAAAATTCAAACTGATTGAAACCAAATGTAGTGCTACATCCAAAACCAGTTCACCAAAATGAACTCAAAGCGATACTCCAAAATAAGTTCACGACAGCAAAGTTTTTAAAATTCCGCAATTGTATGCATAAAGTTTGCAACAAAATTCAAACTGATTGAAACCACACTTCGTGCTACCTCCAAGACCTCAAGCGCATAAAAGTTAGTCGATTTTATGTCGATCCTGCTTACATACAGCCACGAGCCAATTTAACATTATGTAGGCTACACTTATACACGGCCTTGAGCCCAACATCTTGCTTGCACACGGCCCCAAGCCAAATTAAAACTCTGCAGACTACACTTTTACACAACCTTGAGCCAATTCCGCTCTGCAGGTTCTGTGTTGACATCTTGCTTGCACCCAGCCTCGCGCCATTTTAAAATTCTGTAGGCTACCCTTATATAGCCTTGAGCCAATTTACCGCTCTGCAGGCTTTGTATCAGCATATTACTTGCACACACTACAATAATGTGATAACAAATTTGTAACTGCTTACTCGCAGCCTTGAGCCAATTTACCGCTCTGCAGGATTTGTATCAGCATATTACTTGCACACACTACAATAATGTGATAACAAATTTGTAACTGTTTACTCGCAGACTTCAGCCAATTTACCGCTCTGCCGGTTTTGTATCAAGCCTCGAGCCGATTACAGGCTCCACAGGCTATGCGTACAATTGTGAGCCAACATGCTTACACACGGTCTTAGGCCAAATACCTCTCCTTAAGCTACACATTGATTTGTGAACGACTCGCTTACACATGGCCTTGGGCCAATTCTCGCTCCTCAGGCTATGCATTAAGGATGGCAACTTGCTTACACACGGCCTTGAGCCAATGTTAACACCTCAGGTTTATACCTTGATATGCGAATAACTGAACGACTTGCTTACATATGACCTTGAGCCAATTACCGCTCATTAGGCTGTACATTAATATGTGAACAACTTGCTTACACACCATGCACCTTGAGCCGATTACCGCTCATTTGGCTGCACACTGATATGTGAACAACTTGCCTTCACACGGCCTTGAGCCGATTACCGCTCATTAGGCTGCACACTTATGTGAACAACTTGCCTTCACACGGCCTTGAGCCGATTACCGCTCCTCAGGCTGTACCTTGATATGTGAACAACTTGCTTACACACGACCTTGAGCCGATTACCGCTCCTCAGGCTGTACCTTGAATGTGAACAAACTGCTGACAAGTTACACACGACCTTGAGCCGATTACCGCTCCTCAGGCTGTACCTTGAATGTAAACAAACTGCTGACAAGTTACACACGACCTTGAGCCGATTACCGCTTCTCAGGCTGTACCTTGAATGTGAACAAACTGCTTACACACGGCCTTAGGCCGGATACCGCTTCTCGAACTGCACATTGATATGTTAACAACTTGCTTACACACAACCTTGAGCCGATTACCGCTCATCAGGCTGTACCTTGAATGTGAACAAACTGCTTACACACGACCTTGAGCCAATTTCCGCTCCTCAGGTTGTACATTGACTTGTGAACAAACTGGCGTACACGCCTTCGAGCCTATTTACCGCTCCGCCGGCTATATCGATGCAACACCATTTTGTTTAACACAGTTACTTCTGACCCCTATATCGCATTGTAGGCTACCATGTTCGTCAAAATATATGTATATATATTTTCGTTGGTTACAGCCTTGAGCCTATTTGCAGCCTAGCAAGTTATATCCGCGACAATATCATGCTTCCACCCGACCGTGAGCCTATTTACCGCTCGGCAGGCTGGAATGATATACCAAAGCCAGATTTCAAACTGGCCCTTCGACAACCATGACCTTATAACATGCTCTTCATATTGATTTATGTGCCTATGCCTAACCAGACCACCCGGCCTGCCTGATGTTTCAATAATAAATTCATGTGTCTGAAAAACAAAAATGTGGCTGCGATAACCTAAAAAATAGGACGGCTGCCAAAGCCGTATCACGTTCGATTCCAATCAAATCAAAAGTCCAATAAGATATTACTACGGTAATACTATTTAGTGAGATTTGTGGTTCTTTTAAGGAGGATACAACAATTGCGAACATCGAAAAATAAAACTCCTAATGACTATGAAAATATGCGGGCTATATATATAAACATATATAAAAATATAGATATATATTATTGATAAACCATCATTAGCGCGACCAGTCCAAAGAGACGCACGCAAAATTTTAGGTTTTTATTTGTAACCTAACCCGTTTTTACCTAGAGCTTTTGCCACAAAATAAAAAAACCATTAGGATAATGTACCCAAACCTATCGACATATTCAATAAAATTTAAAAAAAAATGACATTTTATCGAGTACTTGGGCGCTCGGACGACCGGCAAACGGTCGTCCTAACGACGGTGGTCGTCGCAATACTGTAAAATTACTGCGAATGGTCGCTCTAAGTGCGCATAGTCAAAAATATATTTTTTTGTTTTCTTCATTTAACACGACAAATTCTAAAAGGTCAGTGCAACAAAACCTACTATACAAAACACCATTTCAATTCATTTCCAAAGAATTCCGACAGAACGAACGATCATTCCCCTTAACTAAAATATTAACAGGACTACCTCTTGCTAACCTGGAGCCATTTCACCGCTCTTCAGGTTCGTGGTCATCGACTATAATATGTCGGATACCCAACGCCTATTAGGACACATTTACTTTGTTAAAGAGCTTCGTCGGTTTTATAATAGTAAAAGACTTCACTTACTTGGCCTTTGAAACTGCAGCATCAAGAGGCCCAGCATCCACCCGATCGAGCATCATCTCAATATTGCGCTTCTGACCGCCGTCAGTTTGGGGCGAGCGCCAACACGTGATCTTTGCATGAAGGACTAATATCCTTAAACTTACTCGGGTCGTCCCAGCCGTCCCCTACTATAGACGCTCAAAACATGGCGCCGAAATCCTGAACTTGGCGCAAAGGCCACGAAAGATCTTCGTGCATGCCTCCCCAGCTGCCCCATACGCCTCCTCGCTTTCCTATAAAGTGGAAAATCAAAACTTGGCTAATTAAAACTCGATAATGTCATTACAGTACAAAGTTCCCCTCTAAATAGCTATAATACCTTCAGTCTTCAGTTCACTATTATTCCTCGAGGAAGTGAGTAATTAGGTCAACACGTATTGTAAGGACTGCACAAGGGGCAAAATTACCCAACCAAAAATGTTTCTAATATTTCTTGCCAAACCTTACATGCTGAGATGCACAGCAAAGTAGCCGCGCAAAACGGTCCGACCAACCGCGTAACGAGCAGTGCGCGATATCCTTTTCAACAAGTTGCGCGGACTTTGTATGTACAAAGGACACGAGGGGCTATAGCACGTTTGGACGTAATTTAGGGGTGAGCAAAGGCGGTCTTTAAGACTAAATCCGTGGGCCGCACTCCCACGCAGACTGGCTAAACAATTTTTTTTTTTTGTAAAGCCATTGTTGTCCTAATTATAGAAAATAATACAAACAAACCAATAGCCAAAACTGGGCCATTTTCTTTCTTTTTTATATATATTATTGTTTTGCTTGTTTGTTTTACAAGAAAAAGAAAGCCGAAGGGTTATTGCACTCGACTGACGCGTACGGTACTGACGCGTACTGAATGCACGACGATTCGTGTACGATCCTTTATTTTCCCTAGGAATCTACCTCTCGCTCAGCGGACCTTAACCTTGCGACAGTTTGCTTTAAAAATATATATATAAAAAAATATATATAGGGCCTATATATAAACAATATATTGAATCTTTCCAAAGTCTTGCCTATTAAAGCCTTTAATAAAACCATAACAGGGCAATATCATGCGCCAAATATTAGGCGGACTCACCTCTATAACATCGGGTGTCACGCTAATCATGGACGACCAGCGGAATATCTCTATTTTTCAAATTGTAGGTGCCTGCCCGGTTGGCCGTGCACCGCACTACTCACGAATGATACCGGTAATACCGCGCCACGGTATTGGCGCTTTAATGAAACGAATGCCTTAGGCCCCACCCTGCTCAGGTAAAAGGGTGGGAAACAAAAGCTTGCATGTCGAATCACCCGATTAACAACAAAGGCTTTATACGTGCCCGCTCAAGCGGCCAGCCTCAAAGTCATTTGAATCACGTCACCTGCGTCTGGTGACGCCTGTGATAAACATTTACCGTACAGGGTCAACGAGATCTCCCGGCCTGCGCGCACCTTATGTGCTATATATCGCCATAGCTCTAGCGATAATTCTTTCCTCAAAAATGAAAGAAATCCAAACCATACCTTCAAATCCACGAATCCAGAGCTGTGGAACCATACAATACAAAAGAGAAAACCTCACAAACCGTAATGCTCGTAACTAAAACCACGGGGCCCTTGATTCCCTGTGCAAATCCTGTATAACCGGGAACAGATCTATCGGACACCCAGCTGCGGTCCCGCCAACATCGCGACTGATATAAAATCATTCGCCCATGACGAAGGCGGCGATGCAAATAGTTATCCACTTGCGGTAATTAAGAATCGAGAACTGACCTCGAACTGATCCCCATCAGTGTAATGGCTGCTTTGTTGTATTAAAATGTTAATAATCATCGGCCCAACTGCGAAGGCCTATGCCAATAATTGATACTACGTGTGGGTGTCATGGCTAGGCTATTTACCCCGCATGGCTGACTATCTCATCTCTCCATCTTGCTCGAGCCGGTCCGTGCACATTTTTCTTTTTCCAGAGAGGGGTTGCCATTTTGTTGAGATTAAATAATAAAAGGATGGTACGTGGGTTCGAACCCTGCTGTTTGAGCCCTTGGGAAAAGACAGGTAAATATTACAAGTGTCCTCGGCGGGGGCGAGGGCGGGGGCGGAGGGGGGGGGGGGGGGGAGTCAGTATAAAATGAGGAAATAATGCTCATAGTATCAATTCGTCACCGACACCACGAACTGACACCCAGTGGTCGCCGTTACAGAAATACAATTCGGAGAAAAACGCTTCTAAAGGTTTGACATGAGTTTACTCAGTCAACAAATCCGTCTACTTGAGGGGTTTTGCTATCATTAAACGTAACAATTCGTTAACTGCTGAAACACAATCTTTATATTGTGAAAATATGGTTAGTTAATTAATAATTAAATGATTAAGACGGGTGCCAGTTCGTGAAAACGAAAACTGTCGCGTTTTCGGAGAGTGCGCGCATACATTGCAGTGAGTGAGTGCCAGTTCGTGAAAACGAAAATTGACGCGTTTTGGGGGAGTGCGCGCACACTGTGCTGGGTGCCAGTTCGTGAAAACAAAAATTGACGCGTTTTCGGGGAGTGCGCGCACACAGTGCTCGGGTGCCGCCGTGTTGACAACATCGAGTTCAATTTATTTCGTAGACAAACGTGATACGTATACACGGCGTAATACAACATTGCCCTGGGTACGTTGTATAGACAGTGCCAGTTCGTGAAATCTTTTTCACAGCGCGCCCCCGCAATTTCGTTTTCACGAACTGACACTGAGTGCAGTGTCACTTCGTGGAACCGAAAAACGACAGAATGGACTAATTTCTGCAAAACTCCCCATTAAAAATTAGCAAATTAACATGATTTAAGAAAAAACAACTTCGCCATGTTATACTTCATGGCACAAAATGATATATTCAGCAATAAAAAAAAATTCAAATTTTTTGAATTTTTGTACACATGTGATGCAGAGGGTGCCAGTTCGTGGTGTCGGTGACGAATTATTGGCACAGGCCTTCGCAGTTGGGCCGATGATTATTAATATTTTAATACAACCAAGCAGCTAATACACTAATGGGAAGCAGTTCGAGGTCAGTTCTTCAGTTCGCGTGATAACACGAGAAAGAAAAGCCTTGATCGAAGAAACTTATGCAACAATCATCATGTACTTTGCAACATCGGCACTTTGCTATGGAGGACGCCATGTTTGTTGATGTTGGATACCAACTATATGTCACGTGACTTAGAGGGCGCAATCGGTCTATTAGTGTCGGAAACTGACAAGGATCGTTCGCAATAGAGCGTGGAAGTATATACGTTCACGCTCACGTTTTCTGTATCTTCAAGTTAGTATACACTCTAAAAACTGAAGTGTTAAAACCTAGCACTATCCAAGTGCTACATAAATTCAGCACTTTAAGTTTTAAGATAGTGCTATAATAACACTTGGAGGCGTTCATTTCCAACACCATAATTGGTGCTATTCTAGCACTTCAAAGTGCTTTAATACACAAACATCTAAAACATCTAAAACATCTAAAACATAGGATATTTGTTTGGTTTTACCTCGATAAACGTATTGTTTTGTCTAAACTTTTGACATGGTTGTTGCTTCGAGGGATCAAGTAAAAAATAAAGGCTAATTTGAAGAGACATCCTTTTGAATTTGTCATTTCTCTGTTCAATAAAGTAAGTCTGCACAAGGACCTAACTATCTTAAATTTGTCCAAAAATTGGTCCTTGTGTCAACTAACTTCATGAAAAATCACTGCCCCCAACCACCCCGCCCTGCCCCCACTGCCCCGCCCATTTAAAAGTAACGCCTAGGAAGGACTTATATTAGCACTTCATTGGTGCTGTATCGATTAGGAAATTTACCTACAGCAACTGACCAATCAGAAGGGAGGAAATGTGTGTTCACAATAGTCGATGTTAAATTGTGGTATTTAGTCCAACAATTCACTTTTTTGACCATGATATGTAATTATTCAAACGATTCCTCGATTGAATTTTGATTTTTGGGCAAATAGTGAGAAAAAAATCGCATTACATTTTATTCGTATTCAAATGTTGACATTATTCATAAAAATTTGCTGTGACTTTTTCGTGGACAACAAAGCGAACTATAAAACTAACAACGGCAATAGCTAAGTTTGTAGTAAGTGTTCAGTAGGTAATATCTAATAGGAATAGGTTATTATTGTATGTATGTGTAATTGCAATGTGCAATAAGTTAATGTAGTATTACGTAATCTGTACACGCAGTGAATATGTACATGTACTTAAACCATTGCTATGACGTCACGCTATTGTTAAAAGTGTGGATTCGTATCTACGAATCAACGCTTTGGACAATAACAGTGGATTCGTATCTACGAATCTTTAGTAAAGTGTGGATTCGGAACGGTTTTTATCTTGCCTACATTTGTAACAATTACGAATCCACGGTTATTCAATTCCTCAACCCTAATCCAACCCTGATTACGTAAGAGCCTCGAGAACCTCCCTTTAGGCCAAATAATAAAATAAACATGTTTGTCTTTTTTTTAGAAGGAAGGAGGAGGCCTTTTTTTCTTTTCTTTTTAATAGCCGCTCGACACATTTTAATATGGGTCATGTAGTGAACATGTCACGCCCTATCATTCTATTTGAAATTAAAACATGTCTCACCCACGACTACAAATCAAAATTCATGTGGGTCGATCATGTATGCACCATACACGTCACACCCTAGCCTTCTCATTAGAAACAAATATATTTTCACAGCATGTACACAGTGATGCTAAAGTCCAAATTACGATCTTAAAATTGTATTATCTTTTTTAATTGGCTTTTTCGCAATTTTGCGAAAAAGCCTTTGTTTTTGTTCTGATTTTTGTTTTACTTCTTTTTTCTTTTTCTTTTTGGGACCAAAATGCAATAGACTTTGTACACGTTCTTTCGGACAAGCACTTTTCATAACAAGTCGTATCCAAACAAAACTTTACCCAAGTGAAGACCCTATAGTGAGCTCGTGTCTAGCAGACAGACATCACGGTGACGTCATCGGGGGGTAACGTGACGTCATATTACATTTATTTAATCTTTGAAAATCGATAACAAATCACGCGCAAAAGACCGGGACTTTAGGTTTGTGGCAATTGATAGGATAATCCAGGATCTTCATTTTATCTCGTGTGTGAGAAATCACGTGACCCTTCCTTTCGGTCCAAACCGAAAGTGCCTTATAATTTGAAAGTGAAAAATGATATGAACTTACTTTAAACGATGTTAGTGTTTGGCTAGATGTACATTTCAAAATAATTACCGGCGACGTCATAACATGTTATAGCACCCTCTGGCGGCAGGTTCAAAATTAATATTCAGTTGATGTGTGTGGCGAAGTTTGCTGAAATCACTTTATAATTGATGTATATAATAGCTTCATGTTAGAAACAATTTGACTGGGAGACAAAAAATATGACGTCACCAGACCGGAAGTTAGAATGAAAAGACTTGAAGCCATCATTCAATTGTATTACGTTTTAAGACCTTGAAGCCATATCTCAGCAACGGATCATGCTAAAATAAAAATAATTGTGTATTGGGTTGGTTAGGTAGTTCACCAAAAGTTTACAAATGTGTGACGTTATCGTTTTAATCACTTTAAATTACCTTTAATCTGTTTAAATAACCTAAATTCGTTTTCATTACTTTTAATGTGTTTAAAATTCCTTTTGAATGGTTTTTTACGGGGGGGGGGGGGGGGGGGGGAATGTGAAAAGGCCCTATGTTCTGTTCCTCGAACAGACGTAGTTCTAGTTATTATTATTATTTATTTTTTTAAAGATAATAAAATTTATTATTTTTGTGAAAAAAAAGAAAAGGAGGCGGCCTCTAAAAAAAGAAGCGCGCGGTGACGCTAACCATATTTTCTTTTTTAGTTGGCCTTATGTAAATTACGTCTATGGCCACGATACATGCATGCCTTTTCATCTCCACTCAACTGGGTAGTTAATAACAATACTTCTTTTGACGCAATGGTTTAAGTCAGAGAATACACTCGCAAGTGTGGATTCGTATTTAAGAATCCACTCGGCGCTTCGCGCCTCGTGAATTCGTAATTACGAATCCACACTTTCTCGTGTATTCTCCTATACATAATTAGAGTGTTCAACAGTAGATTTTTGTATCTTGCCAATGTGCATTGAATGTTGTACGAATGTTATTTCACAACGTTTCTTTGTAACGTTCAAAGGACGTCAAGAGAACTCCACACATTTACGTTCCCGCAACGTTTTTTTCCAAACGTTCCGGAAACATTACCGTAACGTTGTAAGAACGTTCATGGAACGTTTTTTGGTTAGCTGGGATGCTGACACTTCATCAAATGCTGTATGGATTGCACCTTGGGGTGCTGGATGTACACCAAGATGGTGCTACAAAGGACTTAAATCAACACTATATTAGTGCTGTATTGGTAGCACTTTCACAGCACTTAGATAGTGCTGCAATGCTGACACTTCATCAAGTGAGCTGAAAAGGCACTTGAGGTGCAGTCCCTCAGGAAGCACCTGGATAGTGCTAAATCTAACACTTAGGGATTTATTTATAACACTTCAGTTTTTAGAGTGTACCAAACACTGACTAGTCTAGTCACGGACTCCCGTGTTTAAATTTACCCAACTGTTATCTGCGTGACCGATGGAAAGAAGGTTGAGATCGACAAATTAAATATTATAAGTCACACATTTGCAGTATTTTCAATATGTTGTAAATTGGAATGCTCTATTTTCTTTCAAAATACCTATTTATTGCCCTTGATCGGTTGGACCGAATCATGATGCAAAGAAAATGCAAACAATAGGATGTTTGACACGTTGTAGATCCTGCCCGGATGTGGTGTATTCTCGTAAAATCTCGAGGTCCCAACGCCCCTGAAGGTATACCCAGCATGATACGAGCCCGAGAAACCCTTAGGCCCCCCCTCTCCCCCTCCCACCAGCACGATATGAGACCGAGGGACTCGGCCCCCTTACCCCTCCCCCTTACCCCCCCCCCCCCCCAATTCCTGTGGACGCCGCAGCTGCGAAAGTCAAACAACAACGTAAATTATTTAGTAGTCCCTTGTTGTAATGGCTTTATTTTTACGTTTACGTACTAAAAGACACCAGTCTGTAGTGTTCGGTAACTCGTCTTGATAAGTTTGTTAAGTCTGATAAGTCTTAACACGTACACGTGTAGGGGAATTACATTTAGCGCTTTTATCGTTTAATGGTATAGTATACACCATTTCTGAACCTTTACAAACAAAACTACTGAATTTTTAAGAACCAATAGAAAAAAAGCACTTAGAAGTTATCGATTTTTAATCACTTTAAAAGGAGACTAATTGGCGTAAATGAATACAAGATCGGTCTGCGTCTGCGTCTGGCGAGGGCGCGACCAACCCAGCTAGGCGCACTGTGGGTGTGTTCGTTTAGCTTACACGTGTATCAAACTAATGTTGCTCAATTAACCGTAACGTGATCCCCAGTTTCAGCCCAGTTTAAGTCCTGCCCCCAAACAACCAATTTTGTGGCTTCCCTCTGATTTAACTTCGTGAAATGTCGGTGAAGCTAATCGAACGCACCTCATGTCAGTGAGGGATAAAAGTGAGTGACCTGTCCACAGAGGAACCACTTCGGCAGTTAGGGAAGTTTTGGTGTAGGCGCAGGGTACGAATAGCGCTTGCCTCTTCGATGCTTGTTGAGTAAACCACCTTTCGCCCGTTCCCGCCAAAAATGAAGTGTGTCCTGGCATTTGTAGGGATGTTGCTCATTGCTGCAGCCAGTTATGGAGGTAAGATAACAATTTAATAATCAGTTTGCGTCGGATGCCGTGTATTCACGCAGTTATGCATATAAGAACGTTCTTACCGTTACTAATTTTTTTACAGTATTCTTAACTTACCATTCTAAAATACCATGCAGTCGTTAACATGTGAATGGTGTTATATGAAACACAATTACCACTGACTGGTTAAGTACCACTAGCAAAAGGTTTTCACAAACATTGAGACGCTGTAGCGAATTTATGTTACAGGCGTTTTCCAGGCGCGGTTTTAAACCTAATATTAAACCTAATATTAAAACGATTAAAAACGATTTTGCCTCTCCAGTTTTGTCCCTGGTTCGATTTGAGATTTTTGCTGATTTTATTTAAAACAATTATTTTGGAACGAGGCAATCAATTCCGCCAAATAAGAATTCAAATAAGTATTACCAAAAGGGAAACAAACAGATAAACTAAATATATTGTGCTTGACAACTGTTTCGTATCTTCACTTCAAGTCAGGCAAACCTTTTGTTTGTCTTTATTCATTAATGTTTTCCGTAGATGCTATATTGAAGGTTTTTTGTGGGGGGGGGGGGGGGGGGGGGGGGGGGGGGGGGGTGGGGGGGGGGGTCGTTATTGGTTACCAAACCAGGACATAAACGTTGTGTATGTTTGTTTGAAAAACATTAATGTTTGTTATTTTTGGGTGTTTCCTTGTATTGTTTTCCCTGGTTTCTCATTGTTTATTGTTGCCTAGTCTCAAAATAAAATAAAATTGTCATTTTCTGCAGCATTCGATTTCGCGCGAAATGGAATGACGCGGTGGTTAAATTGGCTGCTCATTCGCCGAAATTGGCCGGGAAAACGCATATTCAATTTAAAATATCGTCGTTCTTTTTCGTGACGCACAATTGTCATTTAATTTAGCAAGTCAATAAAACTTTTTTTTTTTCTGTATTCATTTATGTGTCTTTATTGGTTACCTGACCAAGATCTAATTTTTGTTTTGTGTTTTTGTGTTTGTAAAACATTAACTTTTTTATTGTTTGGATGTGTCTTTATGTTTTTTATCTTGGTTTCCTATTGTTTATTTATGTTGATTTCTGTGCCAATAATTGAACCGTGTTTAGGCCTATGCCTTTACAATTCTAAAGCACACAACATTTTAACAGTCGCGTTTTTTAGATTGCACAAATGAAAGAAATGTCTGCCTAATAATGAATTTGAATAACCGAACATACCACAAAAGCTAATTTAAAGGCTGTTTTGTCTATTGTTAAACTGTTAATTTGTAAATTCAAATGACGAAACGAGATTAAATGACCATTTTTAGCAGTATTGGACTTCCCACGAAATAGAATAGGTGCGGTGGGTAAATTGGCTGCTCATTTGCCAAAAATCGAGGAATCGTTTGAATAATTACATATCATGGTCAAAAAAGTGAATTGTTGGACTAAATACCACAATTTAACATCGACTATTGTGAACACACATTTCCTCCCTTCTGATTGGTCAGTTGCTGTAGGTAAATTTCCTAATCGATACAGCACCAATGAAGTGCTAATATAAGTCCTTCCTAGGCGTATCTATGTCTTGTGGCTGTCGTGAGTCTGTCCTACGACAGTCTTGCGACAGTCTTGAGACTGTCGTGCACAACAGGCACTGTTAGACCTACCAACTTTCTCTTGTTGGTTTTCTTCTTGGGAGGCATTACCAGCGGTCATCCCCCACCCCGGTCATTACCACGCAGTAATAACCGGGTTCTCGCACTGTTATTACCTTTAATAAATACCTTTTTAACGAGAAAAATAGTGAAAATACTCCAAATTTCGCGACTTCGCGGCTTCTTCGAGGCCGTTTTACAAACGCAGCTTCGTTTCCGTATTGGCTTTGTTCATGTAGTTTAGCAGTGGTATACAGTTGTTTTCTTAGTTCCGGATTTTTCCTAGTTCCGGATCGCTTTAAATAAAAACCTACCTCTTATGACTTGGTCTCCAATACTATTTGTTTAGATGAAGTGCATTTTGAAAAGAAACATACAAGCTTCTTGATACATAAGTAAAAATAAGTCTAAAAGTCTCCAGTATTAAAGAATCTGCCAAAGAATGAACGTTCATCTTTTTCTAGTTCCGGAACCCCCCTTAAATTACATGCATCCACTACACGCGCGCAAGCGATTTCATATGACGTGTTCTGTGGGTCAAAGTTTATCGGCTCGTTGCCGCGCGCCACACAAGTACACGGACAAAACATTTCAAAGCATTTCCTTGCAAGTCCTCTTTTTAAACTTTATTGGAAGTGAAAGTATTTTAAACTGTATTTATATAAATTAATGAATACTTTATCAGAAATATAGGCTAGGCTTTATTCGGGTTGGTTCTAGCGTGATTATTGTTCATGTACGAAGCAGTTTTTTCCCGATCCGGAATTGGTTAAACCGATCCGCAACTAGAAAAAGGGATGTCAGTATATTTGACGTCGTATTTTCAAATAAAGAAGAGCATAAATATCGAAACAAAAACTGTAGTTTCTCCATCACTCAAGGTAAATAGTCCGGGAGCCCAGCCAGGTTTAATCATAATTTTGAGTGCAAAAGGTTTGAAGCGTGGGATATGTTGGGGTGACTGGGACAACTGCAAAATGGGTTTTCTTAAGTTTGGCGAGTGGTGCGTTGGGTGGGGGGAGCCCCTGACAGACCCCCCACAATTCGATTTAATCATAATCTTGAGTGCAAACATAATTTCTTCATGAGTCGAAAGTTTATCGTGTACTGAATAGGATTTGTATACTTAAGAACAATATAATTGGTGCTAAGTACACTTAAGAAGGTCTTTAATTAGTGCTAATCAGACGTTTAATCATAATTTTGAGTGCAAGGATAAAACAAGTGTCAATGTGTAGCTGACACCTTGCTAAAGCAAAATCCGCCACTTAAGAAAGTTACAAGTGGTGCCATCCCTAATTAAGAAAGGGTCAAAGGTCACCGGGGGTGTAAACTGAACACCAACAAAGAACAATGTAAGTGCAACTTACATTTCTATGTGGATCAACCGTTTATTATGGACCAATCACTGATTACACAGCGCAATGTCCGATCAAAATGTCTGATTAATAAATGATTAGAATGATAATTGAAATCATAAAACGTCAAAGTGTACATGTACTTTACCAAACGCAGGAACAAAACCCACCGCATACGAAATATCACAAAACAGTCATGAAGTTCATTGCAATTGCCTGTACCCTCTCAAACACGAATGGGTGTAAATATGTAATACGTTAAAGTTAGGGAATACAAAGTTAAAGTTAGACAAGATGACAATACTGCCGCCTCTTAATGAAAAATGCGTAGTACCTAATGTTACCTAAGAATTTGTTCAAAAGCAAATATAATCTATGTCGGTTGGGAAAGCAACAGCTCTGGATGGCATTAGTGTTAAAATGATCAGAATTGCTTCACCTTATCTTAGGCATATATCATTAAATCTTTAACTGGGAGTTTTAACCATAAGATGTGAGCGATACCCTACAAATTTGAAACATGCAGGAAATAAAGGTAGTACAGGTAACTATCGGCCTATTTCTATACTGCCAATTATCTCTAAGATTTTTGAAAGATAGGTGCACACATCGGTATATAGCTACCTTAATGAAAACAATCTGATTCCTAGTTGCCAGTCAGGATTTAGACTCCTGCACTCAACTGAAAGCACCATTCACGACTTAACAAACATGTGTGTTGAGGCCATGGAGAATATAGAAGTTACAGGCAGTGTGTTTTTAGATCTCAGTAAAGTATTTGATTGTGTTAATCATGAAATCTTACCAGAAAAACTAGAAAAGATGAACATGTCATCTTCTGTAATTAATTGGTTTATTAAAGTCGTAAATAAGTGACCGCAGTCAGTCTGTAAATATTGGCGGCACCATGTCCGTAAACATTGGTGTTCCGCACAAGGGTCGATACTAGTTCCTTGTTTATACTAGTGATCTTCCATTTTCTATATTCCCAAACTGCAACTTATTTATGTAAGCTGATGACTCCACGTCAATATGTGAAGCTCCTCAAATACAGCTCTTACTAGTTTTCACAACTGGTGCGTAAGAAACAAGCTAGCATTAAACGCCACCAAAACTAAATGTAGGCCCTATGCTTATTGGTACAAGGCAGAAAATATCCAATGTTGACTTAAAGGTAGTATACTATTTGCGGAAATCGAACAAAATGACTACCGAATTATTAAGAAATATTTTAATAATTTGAAAGTAAATAACAATTGTAGGCATCTAGCAAACTTATTGCGCTAGATATCCTGTAATTGTTCCAAAAATTAAATTGTATATAACAAAAATAACAATCGCCGGACGGTAAATCTAACAAAACAAGAACAACATAAAAACCATTGCCCGACGCCGGTTGAAAACGAACGCCGTTTTTGTTTTGCTTTTCTCAGGATCAATGACTGTAAAACTTCAGACAGGTCAGTTAAACGATATTGACTATAAAATACAACCCCCCAAATCCACCAATTCAAGATAAATAAAGCAATTACCAATGCTGTATCCAACCTGCATTGCTGAGTGATAGTCTTATTGAAAACGTGAGGTCTTGTAATTGTGTGGGCGCAGTTATTGATGAGCATGAAGTTGGTGCCCACATGTCGAATACGTAAGGAAAGCTGTTGTATCTAAATTTAAACATAATCCGTGATTATGTTCCTAAACACAGCCTACATACACTATTTTGTAAGTTTAGTTATGCCAACATTAGAGTATTGTTGTACTATGTGAGGAGGAAGGTACATTTTGTGCGGGTTTTCGTCTTTCCCATAAATCAGAATTGGCCTTAAACAGTACGGGCTGTAACTACGAAAGCTGTTTAAGCCATTGGATGCGTATAAATTAGTAGTCACTGTTTAAACCTGGTGTCTAACTTCAAACAAGTACTACAAAGCTTGTTTTAAGTTAGCCGCGTTTAAATGACCATTGGAGTTAAACATGTGTTTATAACAAACAATAGCAATTTTTAAACAAGGTACGGGGGTTGTTTAGTGAGTATTCTGAGCCATTTAGAAGCCAGATATGTACACAGAAAGGTAGAAAGGTGGACAGGATGGATGCGCTTCAAATCTTCTTAATTGCACAAGAGGAGGCCAACTAACAAGAATATCGTCATGGTCGCCAACACCAACGTGCACCAGGAGTTTTTAGGGACAAGGTGAATCCCTTAGAAGAGTATGACGAGGAACATTTCATCAGACGTTTCAGAGTTAGCAAAGACACGTTGAACGATTTACTTGGACTTCTCGGATTGTATTTAGGACACCCAATTCTTTGTTGTCCTTATAGCAGATCGGCTTTTATGGTCAGGAAACGAGATGGACATTTCTGAAGTATTAGCTTTCCAGGCATCAGCTTTTCTGGTTGGCTTTAGTGTCACATCGTTTGTCACCAATACATGTAATGGAATTAAAGTTCCTCATGGTCTCAACGAGAGCCATCCTTTCGTCAGCAGTGAAACTGTTACTGCGTTGCCTTTTGGTATCAGCCATATGGCTCAGGCTGTAGAGTATCTAAGTAAAGACCTGCTGAAGATTTATCTACTGAGGCCTATCGTATGTTGGTACTGTTGCGCAATCCTCTATTATGTAATTAACAATAGGGTCCACGGTCAATAAGTTTAGACTGTCCAAGTTACACGAGGATAACTAAACAATCATTTAAGATAATTAGTAAGAGCTGTTTAATTCAGGTGTTTAGGAAGACGCGTGTAACTTGGATTTATCCACGTCTATATGCTACATTGGTATAAAGATAAACAGCTTTCGTAGTTACAGCCCTTCTTTTCTTAAAGTTAATGTACAAACATACCTAAGTATCAATGCTTTGTATTCCTATAAATATCCTTGTACATCTGTAAATATTCTGTTTGTATTTTTGTGTAAAAAATAAATATATAAATCTGCTTGGGGAAGTTGTCAAAATAGTATTTCGCAATGAACCCAGCCCATATCGGGATATTTTCGGCCCGTTAGTACATGCTGCATCATCCATAAACCATAAGATAAAACGTGTGCCCGTACTTGTAAACGTCTGGCAGATTTCAGATATCTTCCACTTCAAGCCTTCTCTTTCTCGATTTGCAAGACGCAGTGTTCAGTGGTTGTGCAGAAAAGGCCTGTTGGAGCTCGCTTTGATACAAGATCCCCATCGTGTCATAAAGTGTATCAGACCCTGACAAGGTGTTTGTTAATTCACAAAGTTATCGATCGAATGCATAATAAACTCGACTTTATTACGATAATTCGGAATCCTGGTGACCTTTGACAATTTCTTTAGTAGGTATGGCACAATTTGGAATGTTCTTAATTGACACACTTTGCTCTACCACAGTGTATGGTACACATTAAAACGTGTTTGTTTTTATGGCACTTGACATTATAATTAAACCGTGTAATTAGCACTAATTAAAGACCTTCTTAATTGAAATTTGCACTATATATCCTGTTCCGAAGCTTGTGATCAGTGATCGGTCTATGATAAACTGTTGATATACAAAATGCAAGTTGCACTCAACGTTATGATGAATAGTGTTTATTGATTTCTGATTACCTTTGACCCTTTCTTAATTGTGGATAGCACCACTTGAAACTTTCTTAAGTGACGGATTTTGCTTCAGCAAGGTGTCAGCTACACATTGACACTTGTTTTATCCTTGCACTCGTAATTATGATTAAACGTGTAATTAGCACTAATTACAGACCTTCTTAATTAGACTTTGCACTATATATCATATTCTTAAGCTTGTGGTCAGTGATCGGTCTATGATAACCTGTTGATATACACATAAATGCAAGTTGCACTCAACGTTATAATTATTGGTGTTTAATGACGTATGTTGACCTTTGACCCTTTCTTAATTAGGGATGGCACCACTTAAAACTTTCTTAAGTGGTGGATTTTGCTCCAGCAAGGTGTCAGCTACACATTGACACTTGTTTTATCCTTGCACTCAAAATTATGATTAAACGTGTAATTAGCACTAATTAAAGACCTTCTTAAGTGTACTTAGCACCAATTATATTGTTCTTAAGTATACAAATCCTATTCAGTACACGATAAACGTTCGACTCATGAAGAAATTATGTTTGCACTCAAGATTATGATTAAATCGAATTTTAGGGGGTCTGTCAGGGGCTCCCCCCACCCAACGCACCACTCGCCAAACTTAAGAAAACCCATTTTGAAGTTGTCCCAGTCACCCCAACATATCCCACGCTTCAAACCTTTTGCACTCAAAATTATGATTAAACCTGGCTGGGCTCCCGGACTAAAACTACTAAACCTATTTCATTAAAATTTCGAGGATTAGACTTGCCGAAAACAGCTAGAATATTTGTTGCGATCCGGAACTAGGAAAACGTCTGTAATGTGGCTAGAATGCAACCCAAAGCCGGGGTTTAAAAAACGGCCCTTGGAAAACCCATGATATTACTACCTGGTGATGTACTGCACGTGATCGAGTCTCGGCCAATCAGAAGCCGTTTGTTTATGGTGTAAATGGAAGACATATGCCTGGCGACACGAAGGTGAATTGGGATTAGTAAACTATTTGCATCGCGGTATTCTTCTCGGGCTCTGGCTTCTACATTATATTAGGTATGGGTGGAAACGATTCTCCACTCCTAAACCGGAAATCCCCCACGCCTTCCCCGTACACGGCCCCCCAAATCCCCCCATATCTCATCCCGAATCTAAAAAGGCGGTTTCTTGTATGCTTCTATTTTCCCTCTTTATTTGTCTTTCTTGATTCTGTATTTAGTGGGTTTATTTTGATTAAAATTTTCTTGTCCCCGTTTTTATACTTTGTTGCCTATGTCGTATTGGCCGGAAAAGTTATCTCCCATTACCATTTATACATCGTTCTGAGAGTATCCCCGGATACAATTCGGGCGATTCACAATGCAGTGCGCCACCAAGCGTTTGACTCAAAAGAGCCACTTTTAAACTTTACGGTCGACTTCTTCCGTATATCATACTGTAGTGAAATTTCTATTCTTCATTGTTAACGCGAGGTTTAACACAAACGAAAATGTATCCGGCAGCGTCGTTAATTAAAACATTGTTATTTGCAGAAGAAAAAAAACACTTTAATCGTGCGCGTCCAAAAAGACGTAAAAACTGATGAGTTCATGCAAAATGAATACTGTTTTTAAAACCGATGCCGACTTTTTCCCATGATGCACTGCGGGGATAGCAGAATTTGCGCCTCCAACGGCAGCTTCTAGGTATTGTGAATCGCTCGAATTAAATGCCTTTTCGGCCCTAAAGTTAGAGTTTAGGGCTTGGTAAAACCTTCCAGCGAGATCTGCCGACGATGGTTGTCCGGCTTTGCTGGTTTGAACTGCATCCTTCAGCATCTGGACTGTAGTCTGGCGCCTTGTGACTCTCTCGACCTGCGTGTAATGCTTAAACGTCTGGTGCGTTGCCCACCTGCAGTGATCCATGGCCTGCTGTTCCGTCGCCCCCAACAGTCTCAAAGTGGTCGCAACTCCCGCTCTGCCTCCATGTGCCCTTAGGGCAAGGTCATTTGTGTCTGACGAGGAGGAGAAATATAGCTTCAGCCGGTTGTTCGGGCCGTTTCCCACGAATGGTTTATTTGCTAAACTTCTGCGATCGGCTGCGGATGGACGAAAGAGGTAACCGTCCGCCAAGTCGTATCCATGCTTCCGGGCTATATCAACCATTCTATCCACTGCGCCTGCCGGGTCCATCTCCTCGTCCTCTAACTTGGGAATAATGATGAGGGAGGAGTCGCCCTCCCGCACCGTCTTGCCAATGGTATGATTGAAAAGCAAGTCCTTGCCATTGATTTTGGTGACTTCACACGTTTTGGTGCGGCCTAAATCGGCAGCACGATCCCCGGACCACCACAGACAGAGAAAGAAGGCGAAGTCTCTGTACAAAATATATTCCTTGATGAAGTTCGTTTCCTTCGATAGGGGCAGATCTGTCATACGCCGTTTTATTTCCCCCGCCAACCATCGCATTTTGTCGGAGAAAATTGGAACTGCTTGCTTGGGTGTAACATGCGCCTCAGCTTGCTCCAATTTGATCGCTTTGATGTATTTCTTAACCCGATTCGACATGCACGGATTTCCGGAGTTCGAGTCTGCACCCCAAGGTCGTACTCTACCTATGGAAATAAACTTCGCCCTCAGCTGGCCGACATAAGAGTCTATTGTTCCTGCTGCAAGATACTGTGGACATCCGCATTGTGTGAATCCTTGCTTCCCTAAATGGGGGCATCCCAGAACATGGACCTGCGTTCTGCCTCTTGAATCCCGGTCCATAAGAAACTTGACAATATCATCCGGAGTTGCTGCTTCAAAACTGTCCCCGTCTGTGTAGTAACCCGACCCGTGGTTTTCATTCAGGAATTTGTCCAGGCTGCTTGCAAGATTGCTTTTTTGTCTGTCGTATGGGCGACCATCCAATTTGCTGTGAAGCTGCTCCAGTCTCTTCTTGAATCTAGTGAGCTGTGCAAGGATAAAGCACTGTTATAAGCCTATACGTACGTGACGGAGCTTTTACGTATACATGCACCTACAGTCGTATTTCGACACCCTCGCGCCCGCCGCCAATTTTCCTTAAAAACATCTGTAAACGTCGATGGAACTTTAGGCTGCCCCAAATCGTCATGTGAACTTGGTCTCTAAGATCCCGTTGGAAGATATGATCATTCGACAGAAAATACCATCCAGACTTCGCACATAAATTCCTCAGTGCATGGTTTATCGACCCAACATAACGGTTAGCGTCTGCGCTTCCAGTTTGGCAAACCGAAGACATAACGAAGCGGAGCCCTGGAAACTGGACCCGGAAACGCCCGGAAGCTACTTCAAAGACCTTGACGAGATGATCAACATTTGCGGAATGACCCAAATTCCCTCCGATGTCGTTGACTCCACCGTGCAACACCACAATATCCGGCGCTCCGGCTTGGCACAAGAATGCCACAACACGGCAAAGTTCCTCCAACTTTGCTCCGCCGTACACCTTCACCCTGACACTAAGGGAGGCTGGCCACCCAAAATGGGCGACATCTCTAAGCATGGAATCCGAGACAACTAAGACCGACTTCCTCTCCAATATCTCAGGCTCTCGAAGGGTACCAGCTACTGCCGGGAAAAAAACATCTGAAGGCCCATAATTCAAACAGTAGACCGAGCTCGTCCCGTACATAACCCTGACGTGACTGGACTTCCACCACACCTGGCTGGCGTGCCTCTGCCAGTCGCAGAGACTGTCGTACAAAGGGAGGCAAATTTGGCCACCAAGGTCTAGGATGCGAATGCTTCGGGACGACCATCGTAACGTAGATGTCCCCCCACTCCCCAAAGAGCCTAATGAGGGCTGGGATTAGAACGAAAGGCGGAAAGACATACAACTCGCCTCCTCCAGGGCAGGACTGGGCAAAGACATTGACGCCCGAGGGTCCCGGAACCATATCCCTGGAGTAAAATTTTAGACGGTTTCCCTCTCGTCCCTTGGATGGATGGAAGTGCCATTAGATCCCACGTAAATCCTCTGCTTCCCCCTAACTTCTTTTGTAGAAATCGCCACAGGGGCGCCGCAAGCCGTGAATCCGCCTGGAAGGGGCGTCTGCGTGGTTACTGCCCGAAGGTACCCACTCCAAGCGAAGATCGAGGTTAGCCTCCAAGGTTAGCGCAAAAATCAGCTTAAGGACGGAAGCGAGAAGGGGTGATCTTGCCCTTAGGCCTGTCCATGCATGATACAGACCCTGCGAATCCACTTGCACGTCAACTCTTTTGTCCCAAAGCCGGTCAAACACTGAGAGCAAGACAAAGTAGAGGGCCAGTGCTTCTTTGTAACATATACCCCCTGACTTCTGGATTTCGGCAGGCCAATAATCTCCAAAGGCAATCTCTTTATCTTTGAGCTTCAATATCCCGCCCCATTTAAAGCCTGAAGCATCCGAGCTGAGGTGGAGTCTCAAATGACGCTCCTTTCTCCAAGGGATTGGCTCTGAAAATGAATCAATGAACCGCCAAAAGAGCACCTCGTCCCGCACTGGCTGTGACAACGGGACCGGCATCAGATCATTCATCTTTGGCATAAAAGCACAGCATTCTCTCACAAAAAGACGGGCTGCTGGAAATACCAACACGAAACTCTGGCATTTGCCCATAAATCGCTGCATTGTCTTGAGGAGTGCTTGGTTTCTTGACAAAATGCCTTCCCTTAAATCTGAGAATGTCTGCTTCTTGCATTGTGGTATCCAAAAGGACAGCGACTCCGAGCATATGCCCAAACCCAAATGGATCATTTGTGTTACAGGATGCAAAGTACTCTTCCTGATGTTGACAAAATACCCCAAGCTCGATTGCATGTAGCACACCACATACAGAGCCCGTGATGCTCTAATGTAAGCCTCTCGGCTTTCTGTACAGCCCGGTGGAGTCTGCAAGTTAAAACGACCAAACGGGAAAGGTAAAGGGGAAGGTTTTACTATCTGTATTGACACGGCTATTGTGCTTCTCCTATGAAACGATCATCAATCCACACCTCGGAGTGAATCCCTCTGTTCTTCAGCCAAGTCGACAGACAAAAACCAATTGTAGAGTACACATAAGCGCTGTTCTTGAACCCAAAAGGCAGAGTAGTATCCATAAAATAGAAACCTGCCCATTCAAAGCCACAGAACGTTCTTGACTTTGCTGTCAGAAGAAGATGTTTGTAACCTTGGGCATCATCCGTCTTGGAGAAAAACCCACCCCTATTAATTGACTTGGCTATTTCACCCAGAGGAACCAATTTAAATGGCGTGTCTCCGCACCATAAGTTTGGGCCCTTCATCGACAGCACCAGCCTAGGCTTGCTTGGCTCGACTGATAACGCATTGACACATCTCGGAGGTGGAACCTCATGCACCCTACCAATTAACTCCACCGAGCCCTCTATCAAACGGTTTGTTATCGTTTCATTAATGAAAGGAATAAATTGCTTGCAAATTGGAGCATTTGCGAAGTACATGTGAGGAGGAATGTCCGAGTCGAAGTCAAGACCCCGGTATCTACCCTTAAAAGGCTGGAAAAATGAAAATAAATTTAAACCTTTTGGAACCAGTCTCTAACTCGACCCCCGATTTCCGGGCATTCGTTCAAAACGATATCCCACTGCTCCAGCTGGTTGTGTAGACTCCCTGTTACGAACACATTTGGGTCACGGAAACGAAGAGCCTTAAAATCTGGTGACCTTAAACCCGCCAAAACGTCCGAAGGTTTTTCGGCGTACTCGTCTCGAGTCTCCGCCGAACCGCCTGTTATATCTACCCACGAATAGATGCCCCGGCGTCGCCTTGCCGCTTGAGCTGCAACCGGGTCGAAATCCTGCAGGGGTGAAATCTCCCACGTATGGGCCCCAAGTGTCTGCAGATATTTTCTGTAAGCCTGCAATGGATGCAGATCAAAAGAAAAGGGCTAAATGTGACGACAAACTCAGAGACAGCATTTTTTTTCTCTCTTTGCTTTTCTTTTTCTTGAAGCCTCTCTTTTTTTTTTCCAATTCCAATTTTTTTTTTAAATTTTTTTTATATATATTTTTTAGTGCATTACTTAAAGCATTGACGACCACATTGAGAATTGAATCCTCATTATTGTACGATTTGGCATATAAACTGCCCTTTCTTCACTTACAACCAATGTCTGCACTCAAATATCCACAATAAATATCACAAAACCCTCTTGCCCTGGGGGAAAGTAAGGGACACCCGCCCTTAATTTCACATTATTTCTTTACATTATTTTTTGGCATCGGTAACATATATCTTTCCCTCTAGCTTGACCTTGGTCCTTTCTTTGGCCAAAGGGCTGGTTAGATTTGTAAAAACCTGACCTGGAACGTTGGCCGTACTTGGCGGCCTGTGTGTCTCTCTGGCCTGCCATGGGCCTACCTCGATTTTCGACGGGAGGACCTGATAAACCGAGATGCTTCCTGGCAAAACGCGCACGCTTGTCAGAATCTTCCCCAGTTATTGATTTGTAAATGTACATTGCCACCCCTTCTGTCTTCTTCTCCACGTGTTTGGCACATTCTGCCAACAGATTTGCAAACAACTGTTTCTCCTTTAGATCCTCTGTTGATATTGAAGCGAACTCGGAGGCATACTTCCTCAACAGAGACATGACATATGCCACGTTCTTGTCGTAGCCCGTCTATGGAACGCCGTGGCAGACATATATCAGTCGACTCGTGCCTGTGTCACGTTGAACACCGTAACGCTGCCACGTCGAAAACCGTGCCTCCCTCACGAAGATTTAGCCCCAAAGTGTAACGCTGCCACGTCGAAAACCGTGCCTCCCTCACGTTTAAGCCCAAAAGTGTAACGCTGCCACGTCGAAAACCGTGCCTCCCTCACGAAGTTTTAGCCCCAAAGTGTAACGCTGCCACGTCGAAAACCGTGCCTCCCTCACGTTTAAGCCCAAAAGTGTAACGCTGCCACGTCGAAAACCGTGCCTCCCTCACGTTCAAACCCAAAAACCGTAACGCCGACGTCAATAAAACCGTAACACCGACGTCAATAAAAACCGTAACGCCGACTTCAAAAAAAACTGTGCGCCGCCGACCCAAAACAAACTGTGCGCCGCCGACCCAAAAAAAATCGTGCGCCGCCGACCCAAAAAAAACTGTGCGCCGCCGACCCAAAAAAAACTGTGCGCCGCCGACCCAAAAAAAACTGTGAGCAGCCGACCAAAAAAAACCTGTGCGCCGGCGCGGCGACCCAAACAAAGTGTGTGCGTGCGTTCGCCTTAGCATTGATACGTACGAGGTTGTACAGTCAACATGGCGGCATCCACAACACGTTTTATGAGTGCTCGTTGTGCTCCGAAAAAAGGTATGTTTTTTAAGTGTACAAATACCTTATGGGGCAAATTTGCTAATTGCTCACATAAATCATGAAAATGGAAGGAACTGGATAGCAGGGATATGTAAATAAGCATTTCTTTTTGGAAATTTGGAGCCAAATTTGAAGGATCAAACCCTCTCACTCAGTCATGTCAGCATGCAAATACAATGATCATGCATCAATTATGGTCAGTCAACGTTGGACTGGTGATGAGTGGGGCTGGGTTTATGCCTCTGGATTTTCAGTAATAATAACAGATTTCTGAAAGTGTAAGTTATGATTAGGAACCTCATTTTAATACTTTATTTCAGAATCTTAGGAAGGATGTGTCCTGCTCTATCATCCATGGCCTAAGTTGAGAAAAATAAAGAAAAAAACCTGTACAGTTATGAGTCAATACAAGCTAGTTCGATATTCCCACTGTGCATGTGCACATGAATATTTGACGATTTGTTTCTTTTGAGATAAACATTTCAGCGATTGCGTGCAAAAGCAGTACCAGCAAACCAGTAACTTGTTGTTTAACGTTTTGCTGTTTTCAGGTGTTTTGTGTGGCCAAACTTTTGTTCGAACAAAGTTCCCATCATCTTTTCGATTTGACAAGAAAATGCACAAAATGCGGATTCGGTTACCACGTCCCCCATAGCCTTGTGTGCATTTGTCTGCCGTGTTTATCCCAAGAGAATTTTGTTGTGCACATGCGCAGTTGGAATACGGAATTGGCTTATGCTGTATAAAGTTAGGGTCACTGGCTTTTTTGGTGGCATAGGTTAGGCAAGCAACAAAAGCAAGCAACAAGGCCTAGTAGGGGCCTATGGATTTAACCAAATCTTGCTAAAATACAATGTAGCCTATACTGTATTAAATCAATATTACACATCTGGAATCTATTTTTTGGAAGGGGCCGGGTGAGTGATGTGAAGTTGTTGGGGCTGGGGTATATGTACCAGTACGAAGACCACTGGCACTGACTGACCATTTCAAAAAATAAACATTAATTCTAACTATGCATTTTTTGCTGTTATTTTTTACATTTACAGGTGGTCAGTTGAGAAAAGCCACAGACACTGGAGGATGAAAAGATACTGTAAGACATCAGAGGCAGGGCTATGGTAGCAATTAAAGTTCAATACCATAAAGAAGACATTAATGTGAGCATGCAGGTTGTTCCAGTACCCATCAATGCCCAAAATGTGTACATTTGTTCAACCATGAAAATAATGACATTAGGTTCATTGTAATAATCAACTTTGGCATACTGTAACTTTGCATGAGAATTTTCAATCATGAAAATCCGATTATACACTCGAATTTTTTAGAGATAGTGATTTCATACTTTTTAGGGGAAAGTGAAAAAATGCGTCTGCTGTAAAGTATGATTTAGAAAGAAGCCAAAACCAATACTTTGTAGTCGCAGTCGACTACTGCTTTGTCACAATACAACAAAGTGTCGCCGTCTATAAGGTGAAACAAACTTGAAAATGTATTAATTATTAAAATAAAACAATTTTGAGAGAAATACAGAGAGAGGAGGGAACAAAATATTAGAATAACGGACACAATTTTTTTTTTGCTTTTTTCAAACAAATTTGACACGCACACATTTTGTTTTACTTCGCCATCTCTAACCCAATGTACTTTGTTTTTCAGTTTAATTAGCCTGATTTTTTCAAGACCTAAAATTCTTATGAAAGGTTACAGTATGTGAAAGTATGTGATTGTCATGGTGAAGAAAAGTTTAATTTGTTGGGCAATCGCTGGGTACTAATCATTGCGAGACTGTATTTCTATAATTTAATGAAGAATAATTATTACTTTATCATTGGGAAGGTGGAATGTGATTGCTAAGTAACACCTGTACATTGCTTTGTTTGTACTTTATAACCATTTTAAAATGAAACAAAGGATGTGTTTGGTGAATGTTTTTTCCTAATTAAAACTGTTTTCATTCTGGTTGTTTCAGGTGCTGTATTCCATGGCAGAAGCCACCGCTATGACAAATACCATGCAAGCACCATACAGGACATTCTTTCGTCAGGTGCCATAATTTCAGAAGCCACCGCTATGACAAATACCATGCAAGCACCATACAGGACATTCTTTCGTCAGGTGCCATAATTTCTGAGAAGAAAGTTGCTGATGCAGAATTTTGTTGTGCACATGCGCAGTTGGAATACGGAATTGGCTTATGCTGTATAAAGTTAGGGTCACTGGCTTTTTTGGTGGCATAGGTTAGGCAAGCAACAAAAGCAAGCAACAAGGCCTAGTAGGGGCCTATGGATTTAACCAAATCTTGCTAAAATACAATGTAGCCTATACTGTATTAAATCAATATTACACATCTGGAATCTATTTTTTGGAAGGGGCCGGGTGAGTGATGTGAAGTTGTTGGGGCTGGGGTATATGTACCAGTATGTGATTGCTAAGTAACACCTGTACATTGCTTTGTTTGTACTTTATAACCATTTTAAAATGAAACAAAGGATGTGTTTGGTGAATGTTTTTTCCTAATTAAAACTGTTTTCATTCTGGTTGTTTCAGGTGCTGTATTCCATGGCAGAAGCCACCGCTATGACAAATACCATGCAAGCACCATACAGGACATTCTTTCGTCAGGTGCCATAATTTCTGAGAAGAAGGTCCTTAAACTGGCTAAACATCAAAAGTTGCTGATGCAGTCCTGCAACGAAGGAACACCAGCCATCAAGAAACTGTTCACATATTAAGAAAATAGTGGTCATAATTGGATAAGAAGGCTACTCCCAAGTACCTATAACATGTTACTGTTTGCTGTATACTCTAACCCATCGTATTTCAGGTTGAATGCATATCGAGGGAGTACTGCCCTTTAAAAATGTTTGAATGCTAGCTTTATTTAAATTAAACCTGAATATAACCAAGGATAAATTGTTTTCCCCTTTAATTATCTGGTGTAGCTTAATAACACACTTCTTGTGATCAAATAGGCCAGCATGGGACACAACATGTCATATTTTTTTTTCTGTATAATACATATCATTTTTGTATTGAATGCATAATGAACAAGTATTGCCCCTTTAATTCTCCGACAGCTTTACTGAAAATTAATATAAATACAAATGGTATAAATACAAATGGTGATGAATAATAAAAGGTGATGTTTTTTGGTGGTAGCATTTATACAATTTGCATACAATCAAGTATAAAACAAAATAGTTGCGGCCACTCAACAAAGATATACAAGTACCAGCCACCTTCAATTTTCTATTCCCTTCAATTTAATTTAAATGTAAAATATCATGATAAATAAAGACTGCAAATAAATATTTGTCATGTCTGTGCAAGCCTTTCTGTGTGATTCTCGCTGTTTATCCCTCTTCCATCCCAACCTGTTCAATTTAACTGTGGCGGTCTACAGTCAGTCCGCAGCGCACTGAAAAGCCGTTCCTTTTATGTGCGATTTATGCATGGCACTTTGTGAGTGACCTCGTTTTTGAATACTTAATGAGCTGGCGACAACGCCTGGAATTTGGTCCGAAACATCCGTTTTATTCACTGGCTGTCAATATTATGTATATTTTCTTTTGGATAAGGAAACATGTTGTTATATTATCAAATCAGATTGAAAATTATATGACATTTAGAGGGTGAAATTTATAACGTAAAAAAAGCTCCCGAATCAACAAATTGACCTTTAAAAAAAGACGGATTTTGTCCATTTTCTGGCAGCGGCCACAACCCAATTTCACACTGATGTTAAAGATAATTTCATATTCTATCACAAAACTGTAGTTTTGGGGTTGATTTTAACTTAGTCCAGTCAGGGCGCAGAAAATTATAACGTTCTCAATAAATTAACAAACGGAACATCCCGCCATGACAGTCCATAGTCTTCCTGCGCCCTCATTGGTCGAAAATGACGTCATGGAAAAAGGCTTCGTGGTAACGTGTAGTTCATGCACATTTCAATACGCAGTTGTTTTTTGTGTATTTTTTTAATTGTAAGCTCAAGCGAAAAGGATTTATCTGCTATTCAGTTTTTTTTCTTCTTTTTAACAGTGGACTGATACAAAAAACAAGCAACAAATGAAGTCGTTGTTTAAAATGTATTGATAACAATAACATTGATATATAAACATGTTTACAATATATCTGTATTGTAAGGTTGGTTTATAAAAGAAACTGCACTTTTTATCTGAAACTTGAATTTTATCGCTTACATTAATATACCCTGTTGATGTTATATGGCTTAAATAAAATTGTTAAATTAAACCCTGAAATTGTTAAAACTTATTTTAATTACATCAGCTATTACATGTACATAAATACAGATTGAAGAAATGACAACAATTAGGGTTGGTAATAAAATAATAAATGTTTAGCAATTAGGCAAAACACCAACAAAAATATTGCCAACATAGTGAAGATGATAACTACCATCATCTTTGGCATAATGTTCAATGTGCAAACCATTGAGATTTATTATAAAAGTAAATAAAGTTTGTTTTATCTTTGCTTGATGTTTTTGGCATTGTTTCTTTGGCATTAAATTATTGTAAATATTAAATTACAATGTATACCCGCTTCTAACATTGCAAAAACAAAAGATTAAGACATAAATTTTGCTAATATAAATGTTAATGCACATAAATTATATCACTGATAATAGAAATAATACAATCTGCATTCATAAAGTTATATGCCATTTGTGTCAAATTTACATTGTAGCTCAAAACTTTGTTGGCATAGTTTTGGGCATTAAGTCCTAGATGATTTGACAAACTGTCCCGACTGGCGGCGGTGGGCATGGCGGCGGTGGGCATGGCGGCGGTGGGCATGGCGGCGGTGGGCATGGCGGCGGTGGGCATGGCGGCGGTGGGCATGGCGGCGGTGGGCATGGCGGCGGTGGGCATGGCGGCGGTGGGCATGGCGGCGGTGGGCATGGCGGCGGTGGGCATGGCGGCGGTGGGCATGGCGGCGGTGGGCATGGCGGCGGTGGGCATGGCGGCGGTGGGCATGGCGGCGGTGGGCATGGCGGCGGTGGGCATGGCGGCGGTGGGCATGGCGGCGGTGGGCATGGCGGCGGTGGGCATGGCGGCGGTGGGCATGGCGGCGGTGGGCATGGCGGCGGTGGGCATGGCGGCGGTGGGCATGGCGGCGGTGGGCATGGCGGCGGTGGGCATGGCGGCGGTGGGCATGGCGGCGGTGGGCATGGCGGCGGTGGGCATGGCGGCGGTGGGCATGGCGGCGGTGGGCATGGCGGCGGTGGGCATGGCGGCGGTGGGCATGGCGGCGGTGGGCATGGCGGCGGTGGGCATGGCGGCGGTGGGCATGGCGGCGGTGGGCATGGCGGCGGTGGGCATGGCGGCGGTGGGCATGGCGGCGGTGGGCATGGCGGCGGTGGGCATGGCGGCGGTGGGCATGGCGGCGGTGGGCATGGCGGCGGTGGGCATGGCGGCGGTGGGCATGGCGGCGGTGGGCATGGCGGCGGTGGGCATGGCGGCGGTGGGCATGGCGGCGGTGGGCATGGCGGCGGTGGGCATGGCGGCGGTGGGCATGGCGGCGGTGGGCATGGCGGCGGTGGGCATGGCGGCGGTGGGCATGGCGGCGGTGGGCATGGCGGCGGTGGGCATGGCGGCGGTGGGCATGGCGGCGGTGGGCATGGCGGCGGTGGGCATGGCGGCGGTGGGCATGGCGGCGGTGGGCATGGCGGCGGTGGGCATGGCGGCGGTGGGCATGGCGGCGGTGGGCATGGCGGCGGTGGGCATGGCGGCGGTGGGCATGGCGGCGGTGGGCATGGCGGCGGTGGGCATGGCGGCGGTGGGCATGGCGGCGGTGGGCATGGCGGCGGTGGGCATGGCGGCGGTGGGCATGGCGGCGGTGGGCATGGCGGCGGTGGGCATGGCGGCGGTGGGCATGGCGGCGGTGGGCATGGCGGCGGTGGGCATGGCGGCGGTGGGCATGGCGGCGGTGGGCATGGCGGCGGTGGGCATGGCGGCGGTGGGCATGGCGGCGGTGGGCATGGCGGCGGTGGGCATGGCGGCGGTGGGCATGGCGGCGGTGGGCATGGCGGCGGTGGGCATGGCGGCGGTGGGCATGGCGGCGGTGGGCATGGCGGCGGTGGGCATGGCGGCGGTGGGCATGGCGGCGGTGGGCATGGCGGCGGTGGGCATGGCGGCGGTGGGCATGGCGGCGGTGGGCATGGCGGCGGTGGGCATGGCGGCGGTGGGCATGGCGGCGGTGGGCATGGCGGCGGTGGGCATGGCGGCGGTGGGCATGGCGGCGGTGGGCATGGCGGCGGTGGGCATGGCGGCGGTGGGCATGGCGGCGGTGGGCATGGCGGCGGTGGGCATGGCGGCGGTGGGCATGGCGGCGGTGGGCATGGCGGCGGTGGGCATGGCGGCGGTGGGCATGGCGGCGGTGGGCATGGCGGCGGTGGGCATGGCGGCGGTGGGCATGGCGGCGGTGGGCATGGCGGCGGTGGGCATGGCGGCGGTGGGCATGGCGGCGGTGGGCATGGCGGCGGTGGGCATGGCGGCGGTGGGCATGGCGGCGGTGGGCATGGCGGCGGTGGGCATGGCGGCGGTGGGCATGGCGGCGGTGGGCATGGCGGCGGTGGGCATGGCGGCGGTGGGCATGGCGGCGGTGGGCATGGCGGCGGTGGGCATGGCGGCGGTGGGCATGGCGGCGGTGGGCATGGCGGCGGTGGGCATGGCGGCGGTGGGCATGGCGGCGGTGGGCATGGCGGCGGTGGGCATGGCGGCGGTGGGCATGGCGGCGGTGGGCATGGCGGCGGTGGGCATGGCGGCGGTGGGCATGGCGGCGGTGGGCATGGCGGCGGTGGGCATGGCGGCGGTGGGCATGGCGGCGGTGGGCATGGCGGCGGTGGGCATGGCGGCGGTGGGCATGGCGGCGGTGGGCATGGCGGCGGTGGGCATGGCGGCGGTGGGCATGGCATGGCCATGGCGGTGCAGAGCATGGCGGTGGGCATGGCCATGGTAGTGGACGGCATGAATGCTACCTAGTATAAGAAACATATTGGAAGACAGAAATAGGAACTATGAAGTTTAGCACAATAAAGTAACTACATTTATTATTATTAAACAATTTGTTATAATTTTGAACAAAAACATGGGCCTAAGTCGTTTTTATACATGAAAGAAAAATCAATTCGTATGCATGACATGAAGGCAAAAACCTAACTTTATCATATAAATAAAGCCACACAAAACAAAACAAATTAATTCTGTTTCTGTTGGCTACTGTGCAATCACCATCTAGTGCATATCCAGCACATGTACATGTACACATGTGCTTGTGTGCATAATGAAATACTGGGCTAATGAAATACGTACGTTCTGCGTATGTAAAGCCGAAAGACATGGCCGAAAAAGTTGAAATCGCGCGCACGAAAATCGTCGCAAAATACATGAAAAAAAATTCGCCACAGGCTAAATTGTAAATCAAACGAAAGATCATTGCTTCCTTTATCGATGTGTAGTGGTCATTTTTGGCAATATTTGTTAGTCCAGTCAGGGCGCAGAAACTAAACACACGACAAAAAAATTTCTTAAAATTATACTCTAACTTCGAGTAAACAAAATTCTGCCAAAAACACACTGAATCTCGTCATATTTTATATCATTCGATTCAGAAAATCGTTCGCTTTCCACTTACCACGCCATCTTGGAGAATCTCTGCTTCGTTTGCAATGTGTAGCTCGTGAAAACAAAGCGGTCGAACTCTCGCAATTACTCGCGTAAATCTCGTGGCCGATTTGCGACGCCGGCCCTGCAAATAAAGTTCGGGATATGACCTCATTAACGCGTGCGCTGCGGACTGACTGTCTATGCACAACTCGATCCGGTGACTACCCCGCCCCCCTTTAGACCTATACACTCCTTAGACTACATGTATTGTCATATAATGCGCCTAGGTCACCTAACCATTGTTAAATATCACATCTTATCTTAGTGCTTGCGCACCCAACAGGGATTACCAAAATATGTCAATACAAATTTACCGTCGAGTTCACTGTATGTTCAGGCCCAATCGTGGTCCAGTTCACATGTACAGGCTAGGGAATGGTGATCAAAATGAACATTCGAAATGGAGATAAACAATTAGACATGCTTGGTATGCAAACTTTGCTCAACTTGTTGACAAATTTGTTTCCAAGAACAATATGAAAAGGTTTCCAACATTAAATTATGTTTTTTGTGGCTTTGGAGTTGAGATCAGTGTAGTAATTTGTGTTCTCCCAGAATTCACAGCGGTCTGTGTAGACTTGGAATTAAAAGAGCAACTGCTTATTCAAGCCATTTTTAGTGAAAGTCCGTGCTTATTTCTGTTGTCATTGCTCAAAAAACAACATTGCAACAAAGAATTAAACAAACCAAGAAAATAATAAAAAACATGATTTAGTGTTTAACGTCAGCGTTATGGTTTTATTAACGTCGGCGTTACAGTTTTTATTGACGTCGGCGTTACGGTTTTTATTGACGTCGGCGTTACGGTTTTTATTGACGTCGGCGTTACGGGTTTTTTTGAAGTCGGCGTTACGGTTTTTATTGACGTCGGCGTTACGGTGTTTTTTTAGGTCGGCGTTACGGTTTTTATTGACGTCGGCGTTACGGGTTTTTTTTGACGTCGGCGTTATGGTTTTATTGACGTCGGCGTTACGGTTTTTGAACGTGAGGGAGGCACGGTTTTTGAACGTGAGGGAGGCACGGTTTTCGACGTGGCAGCGTTACATTTTTGGGCTTAAACGTGAGGGAGGCACGGTTTTCGACGTGGCAGCGTTACACTTTTGGGCTAAACGTGAGGGAGGCACGGTTTTCGACGTGGCAGCGTTACACCTTTGGGCTTAAACGTGAGAGGCACGGTTTTCGACGTGGCAGCGTTACACTTTTGGGCTAAACGTGAGGGAGGTACGGTTTTCGACGTGGCAGCGTTACGGTGTTCAACGTGACACAGGCACGAGTCGACTGATATATGTCTGCTACGGCGTTCCATACCCGTCTCTAGGCACGCCTGCAACAGTTCCATGCGCAATGACATGTGCACATCCAAAGCCGTTTGTACCTGTAGTTAAGACAATAAACCCCAATATACCCCCCTCATTAGGATACGTGTTGGCCTTTCACTGCTCGGGTCTCCCTTTCAGCTCGTATAGTGAGCCGGCTGGGCCCAAACAACTTTTGTACTCGTGTGCTTGCGTAATAGACGCCAAACACCGTGCGTGTCTGAAACGCTAACATCGGTTTCCTCTTCCAATTTAGCCCTTTCCAATTCCCTCTCTGACTGAGGCTGCCGAACCAATACAATGTCGAACGTATGGGTTGCCCTGCGACTACATAAATATAGTAATAGAAACCTGCTAACGCCTAACGATATGAGCACCTATGTCCTGTCTTAATGAGGGACTTTCCATTCTCCGTACGTCGCCGAGTGAGGGCGCTCATTACCGGGTAAACTCCTGGGGGAAAAAAGCGTCTGAGTTGTTACCTACGTGTCGACGACGGGTTTTTGACTTTGCGTGTTGTGTAAACAATCTCTCGCTTGTCGAATAAAATTATGCCTAATACTTCTTGTGCTGTGCCGCACTGTTCAGGAAGAGGTGGGCATGAATTTCCAAAAGAAAGAAAGAGGTGCAATGCTTGGCGAGTGGCCATACGACGAGTTAAAGAGGTCACAGGCCGGTCATGGTGGCCGTCGCTGTGTGACGTTGTATGCTCGGAACACTTCATAACATCAGACTATCAACAGTTTGGAAAGTCTTGTAAGTTACTTAATTTGTCGAGATTTACAG
The DNA here is from genome assembly GCA_037893245.1 of Crossaster papposus. NCBI lineage: Eukaryota > Metazoa > Echinodermata > Asteroidea > Velatida > Solasteridae > Crossaster > Crossaster papposus. The sequence goes on from JBAIAA010001106.1 coordinate 89,091, forward strand.
GCCTGAACGGTCCCCTATACTCAGAATGAACCATTTATATTTAATAATCAAACCCATGGACTTTGGCAACAATAAGTTTTAGTGAACGTTTAAACTGACTTTAACTTTGACTTGATCCTCTAACGTCAGGCCCTGAACTGAAGCTCTAAAATAACCATCAAACTAAGCATAAACATTCCAGTCTTTGGATTTTTAGTCCTACGCCCTACGTATACATGTAATTTTTTTCTACAAATTGTCACCACGCTTAGCCAAGTGGGGGTTCGTTCCTAATTCTATCCTCGGCTTAGGTTATTTTTCTTTTGCCGTCTAACATTAGGTACTGAACATGTGTACTTTTTTTTTTACTGAGACATTTTTACTGACAAATCTGATTCTGTTTCCCCACCAACATTGTCGTTGTTACTTAATTTTTTTTTTTAACTAGAAGGGAATAATTTTACAATTGTTGACTTTATTTCCCTTAAAAAAAATCACTCAGAGCCACAAATGAGAAAAATATTAATACTGTTCAATTAAATATTGGAGTCCATCTAAAATTATTCTAAAAGAAAAATGTTCTTAACGTTTTGGGATGATACAACCTGACTACTGTACTATGTGCGGAATCGCACCTGTGATCTCTCGTATATCAGACCAAACGCTTTGCATTGGGCCACCATGGCCACGGGTCTTGCTCAAACGATGATGATAATGTTATGCCATAAATAGTAATGGATAGAGGGTGCTTTACACAAATAGTCGGCAATTTACAGGTGCTGTCTAAATATCCACTTACTTGTTCTTTCAAGTCTCACCACAGGCTAAGTTTACTACTAAATTTGAGAGCCACATCGCTAATGCATGACTTGGGCCTGTTTTAGCGATGCTCACTGTGTAGGACCTGTCCAGGGGGTTATAACTCCAGTCTAAAAGGTTTGTGTTGTGGAGGGGAGAAGGAATGCCCCCTGGTTCTGCTACATGTATGAATCACCCAATGTGAGACTACATCTCAAAAGCAAAACCAAACAAACATGTAAATACATTTTTATTTTTTTTTGCAGGTGCCAAACTGCAACGAAAAAAATTGAAGCCAGATGCGGTTCCAAGCCAGTTCCTATGGACAAAGAAACCAACCTCAGGAGATGTCTTACGGACGAACCGATATACTAAACGCTGCACAATAAGAGAGGGTACCTGTGATGAGCTGTCTGTGGATGTTGATGTTGATCTGGACATTGCAATGGTGGTTAATGTGAACAGTGAAGAAAAACAAGTACATGACCAGGCCACCCAAACAGACCTACCACAAACCCTATCACCATCAGTATCTGTACACACACAAATAGACTCCGGAACCAAGGTACAGGGATTTACGATTCATGATTTCAAGAACGACCCCAAAGGAATACACTACTACACAGGGCTTCAGGACTATCTCAACTTTATGGATGTACTTGCCTCACTAGGACCAGGTGCTTTTGAGTTAACATATGTTAATGGTAAAAGGCCATCCTTATCTGTGCCAGATCAACTATTTTTGACTATAATTAAATGCAGAAGATATACAGCCAATTTTGAATTGAGTCGAATGTTTAAGATCAGTGAATCGGAGGTATACAGTACATTTGCAACATGGATTAGATTCATGCATCTTCAGTGGAGAGAGATAGATATCTGGCCAGACAGAGACATAGTCTCCTTTTATGCTCCATCTGATTTCAAGACCAAGTTTCCAAGCACTCGGACTATCCTAGATGGCTTTGAATTTCCAGTCAAGAAGCCCAAGGCACCTGCTGCCCAGCAGGTAATATTTTCGACATACAAAAACCGTAACACTGCCAAAGCACTGGTTGGTATAACACCAGGAGGTTTGATGTCCTACATGTCTAGTGCATATGGTGGTTCAACCAGTGACAGACAGATGATTGAGAGGAGTGGATTAATTAATAAAGTCAACAAAAGTGATTCAATAATGGCTGATAAAGGTTTCAATGTGCAGGACCTGTTTGCACCAGTGGATGTGACAGTTAACATTCCTACTTTATTCAAGAACAAAAACAGAATGACGGGTCAATCTGTTGTAAGAGATAAAAAAATATCTAGCAAAAGAGTTCATGTTGAAAGGATCATTGGCCTTGGGAAAACTTATAAAATACTGACGCAGCCACTGAATCACACAGAGACAATTCTGTCTTCAGACATTGCCTTTATTTGTTTTATGCTCGTTAATTTCAGGAAATGTATTGTTTCAAGATAAAAAGCAATTAACCCAACCTGTTGCACAACAGTAAATCATACCATAACTCACAGGGCGAGGACAAAACAAATTATATTTTCATTACATGTTATGCAATTTTGTCAATAGAAAGTTTTATAAAAATCTAAACTGGAGAACACATAAAGTTGGGTTGTCCGTGCTTTTTCAAAATTCGTTTGTTTTTTTCTGAACGAATTTTAAAGGAAAACCATGTACTCTATACAAATAAATTATATTTAGGTATTGGCAGGCCTTTACATATTGTTAAAGTGTCTTTATCATCGTGTCCATTGCGAGCTCCAGTTCAGTTGTGCATACTGGGACCCCCCACAAAGGAAGCTCCCAGTTCACAATTTGAATTTAATTAATTACTTGCCATTGGCTTTTTTCTTTCATACAAGTCCTGAGTTTTTGTTTTTCTTTGTTTTCCATTACTGATAATACAAGGTAGGCCTACCTGTTATAACAAGGTAATTTGTAAAGTCCCAAAGACCGTTTAACTGTACAAGTTTATTCACAATGAATATTCACTTGTCGATCTCGGTAATAAAAGATTAATTTTAGTTATCAGTGTTATTTATTCCTCCATCTGTTTAAAACAAAATGCATACTTGTCAGTTTCCCTGTAAAAATACTTGTCCAATACTGCTTTCCTAAAGTGATGATCGAAGAAGTACTGTAGTTTTTTTGTTGCTTTGATGAATTCCTTATTTCGGTGAATCCGCATTATTCTCATATCTTTAAATGTCCACACTATAAAATCACACCATTTTTTTTGTCGCCGGCGGCTACCTGACCTACACTACAATTTATACGTATAGCCAAATGTGGTTTCTTACACGCCCGGTCAGGTAGCCGCTGGCGACAAAAAATAGATAATGACGCGATACAAGCAGCGTAGCTATGACGACGCAACAATTCAAATTATAACGGCTCTTACCAAAAAATAGCACAATGACTACAATGACTGTGATAGTCTTAGGCATTTCGTCTGGTGTTGACCTTTGCTAATGTGAGTTTTATTTTATAAAAACCTGGCCCTCTAACATCGCGAACGTTAAGCAATTCCTCCAGTTTTTGGTCACGTGACATTAACGGCTAAATAATAAATGAAAAATCACAAATAGTCAGAAATATTTGGTCTGGGAACCAGACTATAATAATCGAACACTACATTAAACAAAAACGACTTAGCGCGCATGCGGGGGCGAGTAGCTATTTGAGCTATGCTTGGAATGTCCTCGTAATTTTCCGGGTTCACGTGACGCTTGCGCCAAGACCAAGTTAGGGGAAGAAATTAAGGGCGCCCTCAATAAGCCCAGATAATACGGACGGCGCGCCGCGGAACAAATGAACGGGCTAGCTTGGTCTTGACCAAGACTATTGAAAATGGGGAAAGTGGTGGCAAGATATTTAATTTAGTAGAATTTTAAAATCCTATTTTCAGGTCCCTTTAAATGTAATACATGTTACCTTACTGTCGGTGTTGATGTCCTTATAATCTGTTGGTTCAGGTGTTGTCATCTGAAAACTCACTTCATCTTCATGTTGGATACATGTATGTCCAAAGTTGCAATTTCTGTCGTAACTTTCTAATCTGAAATCAAAACAGTTGGACATTTAGATAACCTTAGCCATCTTGTTTGACATAATGGCAACATACCTCAGTTGATGCTTGGGTTGGAAACTATGGCATGACTTGGGTTGGACAAATTAATATTATACCGGTACTCCTATATTTAATATTGAACTAGCATTTGCACATTTGCACATTGTTCTTCGAGTTCAAACTATTCATCACACTTTTTCCATAAACCACACAAGCTGCAAAAACTACATCTGACATTTTAGGAAATTACTATTCATAGAATTAATAACACATAACTCAATGCACGGTCGAGTTGTCCATGCATATGGCTTAGTTATTGCACCGTCCAACATCATCACGTTTGGCTATCAAGAAAAATACAAGATTAAGATTTTGTATGCACATTTTCAGAATAGAGGCCGAGTTGACTTGGGGCCGAATTGACTGGGGTCAAGTTTTTGGGGGGCCGAGTTGACTCGAAAGCAAACCAATACCCGCTGACAACGCTAGTGGTGAATCTCCCTGGCTAGGCCTAGCATGGAGGAATCCTTCTTATTCCTCCATGGGCCTAGCTATAGTTACTAGTCCTACATAAACATGCTCTAAAGTCAAACATAATTAACGTACCTGGTGACAAGTTCATGTTTTCTTCCTGATTGTTTAGCTTTTCTCTTTCTTAGTTCAGCCTTGAGATCTTTTAAAGACATTGATCCCCAGTCAGGATTTGCTGAAGCCATTATAGCATGCAGACGACGAGTAGAAAGTAGAGCAGAAAGCTAGCAGACGATGTCAAAATGATTACTTTTTACGTTTGCCGCGATATTACCCGGTAGGTCTGCTGCCCTCTATTGACAGAGCTCTCAGAAAGTCTCTCGCAGCGCAGCTAAGGTTCCACTACACTAAATACGGCGCTCACTGTAACCAACACAAAAATTGAAAGGAAGAGCGCTGCCTGGTGACGCTCATGAGTAGAGTGGCCATATTGTTTTGACTGGAAATCAAAGATTAAGACTCCTAGAACAATTTTCTTTTCAAATTTATGGGGGTTGACCGAATGAATTTTTTTTATACTCCCCTCCACACAAACCACCCCTAAACTGGTGGCCCAGCTCTGGGCCCAGGTATCAATGTAGCCCCCCGCCTCTATGCCAAATAGACCTACGTATTGGTCTTTTTTGTGAACGGAATCCCCCGAGTTGGAAGCCACGGGTCACCAATTCTTGATTTCCACAATTATTTCTACAATCAGTCCAATGTATAGGCCCCAGGGACCTCTTATTCAAAATTACCGGAGGGATCACAAAATATTAATAAGATGGCGCGCAGTCATTTTCATTGATTTAGTCACATGCACCCCTAAGTCGCGTAACTGACGACCTCCAGTTCACAGGTCACATGCACACAATCTATCCAATCATAGCTCAAAGTGCATCCCAGCGATACTGGCTGTCAAAGGGTCACCTGAACTGGATCTAGATCAATTTGGAAATTTAATGGAATCATCCTTGACCCATAAGCTATCTACCTACCAAATTTCGCTGAATCCATCCATTGTTTTCTTCCCTACAGGCTAATCCTGCTAAAAGACAAACAATCAAATAGACAGACAGCAGACAGCAGACAAACAGCGGGATATACCAATAGCTCGACAGACAGACAGCCCGACAGCCCGATAGACAGACAGACAGACAGGAGTGAATACGTCCCCGCCATCTGAGATGGGCGGGGGTAATCATGAAAACCTCGCTCAAAACGCGTGAAACTTCCACCACTTTTACTTTTAGTAAGATTATCCTTTCAGTAAAATGAAATAGATCGCGCAGTTTTCTATTACTTAATATTTCCCTTTTTTCGTGACAGAATTTACAGTGGATGCTTGTGCAATCGGGGGTGTCATTAGTTTTGATTGCAAGCTGGAAGGCCGAAGCGGCCGTTACTGGGTGGCGGTCACAGACGATGAAATACATAGTAGGCAAGCACGGAAACGACGCAGCGGTGTTCGTAACGAGCCGCAACACCGACCCTGTTGAGATTTGGAGCATTGAAATGCAAGACTACTATGGGGAAAGGTTTAATACGACCATCTACGCGCCGTGCTACTAGCCACGTCACACACAATCTGACCGGGTTGAACTGCAACATCTGGGCAGTCATCTGTATTGCATTCATTTATTTATTTATTAAAATATATTTAAACAGGATAAAAAGATCAGCATAAACTGTTTTACATCAATGCCCTGTACAAATATTGTAAAAAGTAGGACAATTTAAAAAGCAATACACAAAGCAAAAGTTTAAATCATTTAAAGTAGGGTTTCTTATATAAACATTTAAAATTATAAAACGATGACGACATCTGAATTGATGAAGGAATGTTATTCCAAACGTTAGCACCAGCATACTTATACGACTGCTTAAAGGATTCAATATTGGGTTTAGGGAAAACGACATTTAAAGAATCATCTTTTCTGAAATACATCTCAATGTCATTACATAATCTAATTGGAGCAATCCCATGAACACATTTATACATTAAACAGGCTAAGAAGAAATCTCTTCTTACTTCTAGGGTTTGCCAAGATAATTGTTGAATGATGTCTTCTATAATTAACATAGTCAAAATTATTTGAGACAATCAGAGCAGCTCTTTTTTGCAATCTGAGAACAGCCGGTCAAGGAACAATTTCCCCACACGGAACAAGCATAGTCAAAACATGGTAGAATGGTCGTTTTATAAAGAGTGTCAAGTAACTGACTATTAATAGTATGTCTAAGTACTACTAATAATAATAATAATAATATTAAAAATTTATATTGCGCCCCTTACATAAAAAATGATCAAAGGCGCAAAAGTCTGGATAACGAATATACTTTGTAGGCAATTGTTTTACAGAGATTCCTTACATGTAGTTCCCAGGTGAGGTTATAATCAACTTCAACTCCCAAATACCGAACACTATTTACCTGTTCAAGCTGGGTGCTTTCAAGAACAATATTCAATTTGTGAGTATTGTTAGTATGACGAGATTGCAAAAGCACGATTTTAGTCTTATTTTGATTAATGCGAAGCCTATTAATATTATACCAAGTAAAAATATTATCAATATTAGATTGTAACACCTGGTTTGTATCATGGACATTATTTCCTGTCACATAAATAACAACATCATCTGCGAAGATATTACAAGTACTAAAACATCTGATCGAAAGTGAACACCTGATCGGAATAATCACGTTTAGATTTCGTAATAAGAGATGTGACAAGATTTCTGGTCTTCTTATACTCGGCTAATGAGTCAAGGCAATGATTTTGAATTGAATGAGCTTTTAAAAAAACCTCTTATACATCAATATAATAATACACGAGGTCAACCAGGGACATAATCTTTCTTTGACCCTAACTTGTTTAATGGGGGCATGTTTCTTAAAAAGCATTTCGCCAATTAACCCATCGATCTTCATCCTCTAACAGATTATCTTCACAATGTTTAAAAGCAGCACAAGTATCGATATCCTTTAAAATAACTCCACGTTAAACACCTTATAATCCCTAAATTTAATTGTTTTATGCTTAGTAATTTTAACATTAGTTGTTGTACTTTGTAATTTGTACACCATATAATGGTCACTAAAATCTACTTCGGCCACATCGCAAAGTTTATGTTCCTCAGGAACAGAACTAAGAATAAGGTCAATGCATTTAGAAGAGTCGTTAGTAACACGTGTAGGTTTAGTAAGCATTTGATTAAAAACATACCACAGGTCAGTCATAACTGGGAAACAAAAAATGTAAGACTTTTGAACTACTTATGTATGGACTAACTATCACACAAAGAGGTGGATGCAGCCATGCAGGATGTTTTGCATGGGGAATTAAGGCCGTTGAGATGGTTTGTTTTATGACCAATTGTTGTAGACACTGCACAAACTGTATTTAGCGAGTAAACACTTTTCTATAAACAATTCTTGCTATATGTTTGTAAACATGTTTTGAGACCCATAGTCCATTAGCCACTCGTGTAGCATAAAGAAATCTGTTCTTTAAAATGTTTTAATGTACATGCATGAATATTAATATCAACGTGTGACGTCATTGTTATGTTCATGAATAAACATAGACTAGCTGAATAATCATGAACATTAACAATGTGAACTGCAAATACAAACAACGCCGGTGTGATATAAAAATCGGACCCATTTCCCCCCATCGTTGGTTAAACCCTTTCACGTGACCGGTCAATATTCACTCAGACATGCGCAATACTACCAATAAGTCTGAAATTCATAGTCTGAAATTCACGCGACACCGGCCGCACAGTGTAATTAATTTGTTCGCCATGTGGACGCCATCAGTTGGTGATAACAAAACTCAGATTTTTCGATATTTTCGAATTCCCAGTCCCGTAGTCCACGTCCTAGTAAATGTCTCAAAGAGCTGTAGATCCGATTAGATGGGGTGATTACTGTTTGAACAATTATAGATCTAGTTCAATGTAAAATAAAATAAAAATTGACACTAACAAAGCATAATTCCAACTAGCCCTAGTCTCCGGCTCCGTACTAGTGTAGACTCTAGACTCTACGCTGTAGGCCATACCACCTTGACTGCTAAACGTTACCAACTGTGGACATTTCTTCGTGTTCATGTAGTTAAGAAAAACACACACAAAAAACACACTAATTTTACTTGCATTGTTAATATATTTTCAACCCGAATTTTGATAGTGATCCCCTTATGTTGAGTGTTCCCCGTTAATTTGCGACAAATAACCCTTATACCCTATTTTACCTTAATGTGTATTTTATCGTAAAAATTGTTTAATTAACCCGCCTGAAGTTTTAAAATCATAAACGCCGAGAAAAAAAGCAAGAAAAAACGGCGTTTGTTTTCAACTGCCGTCTAGCAATCGTTACAAACAAAATCCAATTTTCGGAACAATGACATGATACATAGCGCAATCATTTTGATGGATGCCTGGAATCATTGTTAACTTTCCAAAAAATAAGATATTACTTAATAATTTGGTAGTAAACTTATGTCTGAAAACTGTATACGACCTTTAATGTTCGTTTTACTCATTTTTATTGATAAAAAAGGACGCACGTGTATTGACGCTGGAAATGATTTTCTTTATAAAATATGAAATAATGCCTAATTACATGTAGATAGTTTTCTTTATGGATTATCACTAGAAATCACATACCCCCAATCACTAGAGTGTAAATCACTATTCAAGCTTTGGAGATTGACATTAGTGAATTTACGAGAAAAAGAAGAATTAACAATGTTGCTATCATGGGTAATGGTCGAGGTAGGAGAGTGTGCAAACATAAAAAATCTCAACCGAGTCATCGTTGAAGCTAAGTTCTCGTTTAAACTCCACCTGTTTGACCTCGACAATTTCAACTCTGCCGAGCAAATTTTCCTGGTTAAGAATAACTTTAGGCTTGCATTTTTTGAGGTCGGGCGGTGTAACGGCAGTCACCGCGAAATATGTGAAAGGGCGTTGTTTGAAGCGTCATGGAAGATGGAAGAGAGATGAAAGCAAAGACGGGTACATAGAGGATTCCCTAGCTAAAAGGTTGAAGGTCACACAGAGTCTTGGCCTGTGAGCTGTTTTAGCAACAAGCAATTGGGATAAATTACTTATGTATATAGACAGCTTGAAGCAAAATTAAATGTTGTGATTTATTTTGATTTATCTTGTAATATCTTGTTATATGAACCCGTCTAAAACGAAAGAACACTAATTGATCAAATCTTCCGTCCATTTTCTTTTGGCAGTGATCTGAAATTTGGTACCCTCTGGAGACCTGAACACAATGTGTATAATGGAGACAAAAGGACGCCGGAGGGTAAATTTCTATAGATAAATAGGTCGCCACAGGGAATTTCACGAATTAGATTTTTGGAGTGTGCCTCAAATTACTCAAAAACTAGGTTTAGGATGTGGGTTAGGGTTAGTGTTTGGGTTAGGGTATGATATAGGGTATATTGGGTCGAAATTTCAACCCAGGAAATTAATTGTGGTTGAAATAGGAGCATTTTGAAAAAGGTGCCCGACTTTTTAAGCAGTTTGTACACGAGAACAAAGAGATGTCTCCACTAGGATACAAATTTGAGAGTTTTTGTGTTCCTAGGAGTGGTCACATCAAAACTTAGTCACGTTTGCCGGGGTCAATTAAGGTAGATGCGACACATTTTTGTGACAGTGTCCACAAGGGTGGCCACGTCAGAACCTAGTCATGTTGCGGGGGTCAGATAAGGTAGACGATACACATTGTTTTGTATTGGCAGTGTCCCTGTAAGTGGTCACATCAAAACTTAGTCATGTTTGCGGGGGTCAAAAAAGGTAGATGAGAAACACATTTTGGTTGCATACTACATTATACATTTTACAATGTAGATATGGGACCTGTTGAAGTTAATCGATATTTTGGAGGAGGAAAGAACATTATTTACACTTGTTGTCATTCATAATAATTTTGTCAAATGAAAACAAACACCTATTTTAATCAATCTATTGTTCAAAGAGTATGGAGTCGAGAGGAAGATCAACTAAATTCTCAAGAATACCATCCTGCAAGATAAACTCGAAGAAAATGATTTTTTAATATATTGTTGACTTATTGGCACCATAATAACAAAACAACTGTTGAGTGCTGTGATGTGGGATATGACGTTTTTTAAAGGTAGGATACACCATTTGCAGATATCGAAATATTGTACTACCGAGATATTAAAAAATATCTTACTTATTTGAAAGTAAATAATGAATCGACAGTTTATGTGTGTGCTTAATAAGCATATCTAAAGGCGAAGGTCGCATTCATCGTGATTATAACCCATTGAAACGGTTACAAAAAGTCGGGCTTGGAATATCCGAAGAGTTCGAAGTCTAGCTCGTATAGTTCCCACATTCTCTGCAGCTTTTGTTGGGGTACCTGACTGAAATACTTATCGTAAACGTTGGAACTGTTGGTCGGGTGACTATTTGCTTTGTCGGGGTACGAGGCTTGATCATGTAAACCCAATGACGACAGCATGTACCTAGCGTCATCATCAATGCTCTCCAGTTTGCCCAGGTAGTCGTATTTGACCTTACAAGGCGAACACATCTTGTAAATCTCCTGCCAGTGGTCGTCGAAGCCTGCCCTCTCCATCGGGTTCGTCAAATACGCCACCCACTCGTGCCACGTGATGTTTTCGCCGGTTTGAAGTTCCCGTGCAGTGGCGCCCATACGGTACTTTCTTAGAATGCGCTTGGCAATACCCTGGAAATACGGATCCTTTCGGTACACCTTGATGTCCGCAAACTTGTTTTTGAACGCCGATATGATTCGAAGAAAAGGCTGGCGAGCGTACATAAACTTCGTGTACGTCTCGAGGCGGACTCCCTGCTCATCTGGAGTGAGGGCGCTCAGTCTCTTCATGCCGTTTTTCGAGTGAGCCTCTATGGACGAGATGCCCCGAGTTTCTTTACGTAGACCAGACAGTACCATCAGCACTCTCTTCCAGTTGCTACATCCGACCTAGCGCCAAAAAGGGAAAATAGTTCAGACACAAACTGAAACCCTTAGATTTTACACTGCTCGAGCTTCTGTTTCCTTTTTTATGGGATCGCCACCGCAACGGATAAAAAACCTATGTATAAATCCATCAGTGCACACTGCTAGTGTAAGAGTAATTGGCATGTACCACTGCCATGCAGTAATCTGCCCTCATAGATGGAGGGTTAAAGGTAGGATACACTATTGGTAATTGCTTGAATTATCATAATGGGTAGATTTGGGGGGTTGTAATTTATATTAAATATCGTTTAACTGACCTGTTTGAAGTTCTACAATTATGGATGCCGAGAAAAGCACAAAAAACAGCGTTTGTTTTCAACCGGCGTCGAGCAGATATTCTTATGTTATTTGTGTTTTTTCGCGATCGCCGTCCGTCTTTATAAAATTAAATTTTTCAGAATAATTACAGGATATCTAGCGAAATCATTTTGCTGGATGCCTAGAATCATTATTTTCTTTCAGATGAGTAAGATATTTCTTAATAATTCGGTAGTATATGTTCGATATCTACAAATGGTGTGTCCTACCTCTAAAAGGCAACGAACCTCGTCCATGACGATGGCAGATATTTCAATGCTTACCGGCATTACGGTTGTGGTCGCCCTATTACGGAAGCGTATTGAGGACACAACCAAACAAAGTTTTGCGGACAACTATTTCGCCCGGGCGGATTACTATTTCGCCCGGGCGGATTACTATTTTGCAAATGGTGTAGGCCTATCCTATTTTTTGGTAAACTTGAGTCCTATACCTACGAACTTAAAGCTTATGTATTAGCGAAACTAGTGCCTTGGCCACAATAATCCTGTTTTTCTGCGTAAAAACAAACAAACAAAAAACGGGTCTGATTTACCTTTGGTACAAAGCAGTAGAGGATCTTGAGTTTGTCGATGACGTAGATGTGGCGGAGGGTATCCCTGTTGAGGCCTCCCCGAGACAACTTTGGATGTCTCCTGCAGGCCTCGTTGAGACGATTTCGTCGTTCCGTCTGTACTGCTTGCTGTTGCTCCATAAACCCGTTGCGCTCAAAATCCTGGTTGAAGGCCTCCTATTCGGAAGAAAAATTGGAAGAAATGTAGTATCCTGACGCCACTTCAGCGGTTATTTAAGTGTATGGTTACAAAGTCAGAGGGCGGCAGGCCCATTTCCTAAGAAAATTTTCAGACCCATATCCGTATCTTTTCAACATTTTGCAATCAGATTCACCTTCACTAAAATAAAACATGGTCAGGTTGCAACACTCTTTCCAGTTTAGTTTCACGGATACACATCATTTGTTTATAAATTCACCAGAGCGTGAATAATAAATCTTGCCTTTGGATGTTCTCCGCCATTGTGTTTTTCCTTCTCCTGTGCCGGGGACTTCTTGAGCGCATGCGCGGGATGTGTGTCGTTATAATAAGCGTTGTGCGGTATTTGGGCCTGCAACTCGACGTTCATCCATGGATAGTTCTTGTATGGTCGGTTGAATTTGACTGAGGATATGAGATGAAGCCGTGTGTATTTTATTCGATTACCTGCTATTAAAACAATAATGTCGGCTACAAATTGTGAGTCTGGAAGGCTGGATGTGTTGTGATTTGTGAAAAATCAGCCTGGTCCAGACAGGAACCTGGAGTGCTGAAAATTATGCAAAATACATTCAGGCCAACTGCAAACAAGAAGTCATCAGCATTTCACCAGTCAAGTTTGAAGTCTCAAAGTTTGAAGTCTGCACGTTTTCAGTTACAAGTTTAGCCGGGGACTTAATATACACATATTGAGAGTCCAAAATTGTCGGACTAGTCTGGTCGGAGTTTAAGATTTGACTAAATCACGAATAGAAGTGAGACTGCTTTACTTACCATCAAATTTAAAATGTGTGACAACATAGAACGCCAGGGAGATGGAACAAGTCAAAAGGAAGAGGCGAGAGAACCGGTGTCTGTACAGAAGCCACGCCAATCGACGGAGAAAGGGCTGAACTACAGACATCGTCTTACAAAAAAAGTATGTATTGCTGAAGTATATAAGCCTCAGAAATAATGTTCCATAAACTTGTGTTTTATGAAACTTTTCACAATTTCATTTTTTAATGTCCATTTTTTCTGTCGCTCCCAAGTTTGTACACGTTTCTCCACATTTTGAGAGTTAGTGAAATAAACCCCACCGACGTCGGCAATCTACATTTTATTTTCATAAGACATGATTTAAAGGCCCGCTGGAACACATTTGTCGAGGGGGTGCTTGGAATTTAAAGACAATCGCCTAGCGCGAAGCGAGAAGCCATTTTGGCGTAGGGTCAGGGGCCGCTCAAGGGCCCCGGGAGCTCTGGGGACATGATGCTCTGTGGTGCAATCTGAGCCATTTTGGGACACTATTATGTCTTTTGGGGGAAGAGTGAATCAATGAATAGACCAGAATGAACCATGTGCATGTATGTTTAAACCAAATGAAAAGAAAAACAAATATATATATATATATTTTAAAATTGAATAAATATATATTATAACAAATATACAAAAGTTTATAAAAATAAGTATACATGTAGAATATCTGAACACAATTATTTCCAAGATGGATTGGGTAGTTCTGCAAGGAACCAGTTGTTTTAATCTATGGAATGCAGCACAGCATTATAAACTTAGATTGTGGTTGTATCTAAACAACCGCATAGCTCCTCCCGAAATGTTTTTGATAATTGTATATATTGGACCGTTTAAAATGAATTAATTACTGTAATGCTAGGTTCTCACTATCACGATTCGCGCCACAATTGAAACCGTGGTCTAATTAATCGTAGAGTAATCATGGTGATCCTATCAGATGTTATCAGATCCTATCAGATCTTATCAGATCTTGAGGTCAGTCGTGGCAATCATGTTGATCGTAGAAATTGTTTGGACGGTTCAAACATTTTCTACGATCAACACGATTATAGTTTTCAATCGTGATCATCGCATCAGATCGTAATGGATTGTAACAAAGCGCGAAAGGTCGCATCTAATCGTGCTTCCAAATGGTGGTGACCGGGATCTACCTTATGCTACGTTCCCACTGTCGTGCGATCCGTTACGAACGCCACGATTGGCCATTCGTAGCTGATCGTGAAATGTGTGTTTCCTTTTCTGAAATTCACGTATGGATACGAGTTGATGCGAGTCGATACGTTCTGGTACGATTTGGTGCGCTTGGATGCGATATAGTCACTATTGGTCAATTTAAGGTGACACGATCTCTCACGATCTCGTCTCCCGTTCAGATACGAGCAGATGCGTTCCGATAGGATTGTCCCGATTGAGTCCACGATTAGGTCCTGATCTGACACGATCATCACGATCGGGGTCCCCGATTTCGGACGATCTGGTACGTGCAGATACGTTCGTATACGTTCCGATTTGATCCTTACGAACCGATGCGCTCTGTTGCGATCGGATACGATTGTGGTCGCGATGTCTTTCACGATCGAGATCGAGAGTGATCACGATTTGAGCCACGATTGGACCCCGACGGGTATATATACAGCCCGACTGACCATCCTACTTCATTGTTTCTTGAACGTCTACAGGGGCATGGAGGGACCAAGTGAACTGGCCAAATGTGGATCAACCTTCTGCACCTCGCAACTCAGCTACAGCAGATGCAAAGCATCAGAGGGAACTCCTAAAGGCCTTTTTCAATTCACCACAAGGTGCGGTCGCATGGCAGGAAAGGATGGCCGGGCTGCATGACGCGGAAGGTGAAGAGGATGAAGGACAAAATGGAGATGGTGGTGATGATGATGCTGCTGCCTACTGAGGGACCCCCAAACAGAACCTCCCCCAATTCCCAATTGAAGAGGATGATAGGACCGTGGTACGTTAGGTCCTTCCTCAACAACGGTCAGACTGCCAGTTCCAGTTCCCGAGGATGGTCGTTATGTCCCACCTCAACGGCCCTTTTGAGGGACACCCAAAGGTCATTATTAGGACCACCCACTTCCTCACAAAAGAACATGATCATGTGATGATTTAAAAAACAAAAAACATACTCCTCCCTCCCAAAAGAAAATAAAGAAAAGAAATTAGTAACTTTTAGAAACCTTCCATTATGTGATCATTCCCAAAAAAATTAAGAAATATTTCTTTTTTTTAAATCCTCCTCCCTTTCCTACCCCCAACATTTGTATTTAAAAGAAAATGAAGTTGAGTTGATCCCCTATTGGATTCTAATAAAATATGAACTCCCAATACCCCCAAAAATGTTGCGATGAATTCAAATTTAATAGAAATTTGAAAATAACAAGGCATATGATAAACTATGTGAATTTGAAAAAACAGAAGCAATTTTATTTGGCCAACCTTTATAAATTAAGGGGACATTAACCATATCAGATTAAAATTCAAAGAGATATCATCCTCCGTTTAGGTTTTATTATATTTCATTACATTTTTATTTAGGGGAAGGGGCATTCATTTGTTTTGTATGATATTTTCTGAGGGGAGGAGGGCAAGGATCTAATCAATGTGTTTGGTTTTTTTTGGAGAGGAGGGTGAGCATGTCAAAGTTGGGATAATCTGTTCATTTCTTTAGGTTTGAATAGGGACAATCTCAAGTTCAATTTCTTTGATTTTGGGAGAGGAAAGGGGCCATTTATAAATGTCATTTTTTTTTTTTAAGGGAATTAATCTTAAAGTTTGCAATGTTTGGAGTGTTTTTTTTTAAAGTTCTTCCAAGAGGCATTGGGTGGCCCTAAAAAGGGCCGTTAAGGAGTCTCTGTCTCTGGGGGGACTTCTGCTACAAGAAGTCTCTAATGGTCATCCGGGGGGTCTGCCTGTGTCTGAGGCAGATCTGGGTCATCATCATCCTCAGCAAGTGGATCAGGGGTGTTGAGCTGGGAGGAGAGGTTGAAACTGCCGGTAGCTGGTGGACTGGGTCCCAGCAGGCTGACTAAGGAGTAATCTGGAGAGGAGGGCAACGCAGTGGTGGTCATGGTGGTGGTGGTGGCCCTGCCCCCTGAGGGTCCTGGGTGTGGCTCATTGGTTGGTAGTAATGGGCTGGTCATCGGGACCTCGGAGAACTGTCGCTGGACGTAGCTGTGGTCCTGACTACCCCAGACACTGGGTTGAGGCCCCACAGGGCGAGGTGGCCACTGTGAGGGATTATGCTGCCACAGGGCCTGCTGGAACTGCTGGAACTGCTGCTGCAACTGCTGCTGGAACTGTTGGGACTGCTGCTGCTGGAACTGGAAGGGGGCCTGTTGGTCTTGGCTTGGTGGTGGCTGCGTCTTGCTATGCTCAGCTGCCCGTTGAGACCTGTGCAGCTCCTGCATGATGTCCGCCTCAGCATCCCTCCTGATCTCCCCAGGCAACTTTAACAGGGTCTCCTCCACATACTTTCAAAGTACTTCTAGACATGAATTGCACCAGCAGGTCTCCTGAAAGAAATAAAGCGAGGGAACTTCTTCTTAGAAATATTATTATTTCTAGTATATCTCCAAGTATATCTTAATGTGAAATTAAATAAAATTGCAATTGTTATTAGAGGAGATAATACTTACTCAGTTCTCCAGATGTCCCCCTATCCTCACTGCCCCGTCTGGAGCCGACCGACCCTGGCTGGGAGGCTGTCTGGGAGGCTGTCTGGGAGGCTGGCTGCGAGGCTGGTGTTGAGGCTGCTGGGAGTGGTGGTGGTGTTGGACCCCTGCTTGAGGTAGAGGTAGAGGCGACAACTGAGGTTTGGCTGGTGGAGGGGGTGAGTTCAGTGCCACTGACACTTGCTGCTGCAAAGGAGGCCACATTTCTGGCATCCACCGTCTCAATATGAGGGATCAAAAAGGAGAACTTCTCCCACACCCACTTCTCTGTGATGTTCATGTCAGTAATGACATCTCCTCCTGACCCACTCTTCCTGGCGCGTTTCTTCAGCCGGCCCATCATGCTTGTGTACCATAATTTAAGTTGCGCCACAGTAGTGTTTATCTTGGCAGCCTTTGCAGCCCAGAGATTATCCTTCTGGGTGACATCTTTGAACCCCGCAAGGCGTTTACTGTAGAGGACCTCATTTCTCATGAGGAACTCAATGATTTCCTCCTTTTGCTTTTCAGTAAAGGCAGTTACTGTTTTCTTTCTCTTGGCTTTCTGGGTGGGGGTGGTCTCCTCTGCCTCCTCTGGTGCCGGCTCTGGCTGGACTGGTTCAGGTTCAGGGGGTGGGGCAGCCTTGCCCTTTCCCTTCTTGCCTCTGGTACCCTCGGGTGGCATCTCTAAAAGCCTACTAGCAAAATCAAGTTGACAGTAAAGATGTGCTCTCTTCAAGTGTAGATCGCTGAATGAAGCGCATTCAATCTTGTCCGGTATATATATGGGCGCGAGAACTCGTAACAGATCGTGAGCGTCCGTGAACAAGTGTGACTACTCGTATCTACTCGTATCTACTCGCATCTACTCGCATCTACTCGTGAGTCAATCGTGTCAGGTCGTGAGCAATGGTACCCGACACAGCGTAACAGATCGTGACAGATCGTGGGAGATCGCAGCGCATCTCAACAGAGCGTGGTGTTTGTCTTGTCTAAGGTTGATCCCGATCACCACGATTTGGAAGCACGATTAGATGCGATCTGTCGCGCTTTGTTACGATTCAATACGATCTGATGCGATGATCACGATTGAAAATTAATCGTGTTGATCGTAGAAAATGTTTGAACCGTCCAACAATTTTCTACGATCAACACGATTGTCACGACTTACCTCAAGATCTGATAAGATCTGATATGATCACCACGATTACTCCACGATTAAGACCACGATTTCAATCGTGGCGCGAATCGTGATAGTGGGAACGTAGCATAAGGTAAAGCTAATTGAAGTCGCAGGTGTATGAGGTTCCAGATGTGTGAGGTTACAGATGTTTGAGGTCGGAGATGTTTAAGGTCGCAGGCGTATGATGTCGCAGGTGTATGAGGTAGCAGGTGCACGAGATCGACACAGGTGCACGAAATCAAGGGTGCACGAGATCGCAGGTGTACGATATCGCATGTGTACGAGGTCACAGGTGTACGAGGTCACAGGTGTATGAGGTTGGAAGTCGGCTAACAATTAAGTTGGGTTACAAGTCGGATCGCAAGTCGGTTCGCAAGTCGGTTCGCAAGTCGGTTCGCAAGTCGGGTCGCAAGTCGAGTTGCAAGTCGCGTCGGAAGTCGGGTCGCAAGATGGGTCGCAAGTCAAATTCACACTTATTCAACGTTGTTTCTTAGAGTACCAGGTCAGATCACAAGTCAGGTCCTGGGTCAGGTCAAATGTCAGTCAAGTTGCTAGTCTGGACAAAAGGTGAACCCACCACACTGAATTTCATCATCAGATTCAGGGCAATTCTCCTCCCCGTCACAAACTTGATCTCGCGGAATGCACTGCGCCTGAGAGAGGACGTCAGGGTCCGAGACAGAAGAAAACATAGAACTGAAGAAGGAGGAGGAGGAGGAGGAGGAGGAGGACTGGGGTGGGTAAGTAGGCGGTTGGAAGGTTTGGCTTGTGTTTAAGTTGCCACACTTGTAGGAACCTGGGCAAACGATGTGATCTGTTGAAAAGGTGTGCAAGAGAAAAAATAATAACGTCTGCGAAGTAGAATATTCAACAGGTGGTGGTAAAAGTAGTTTAAAAGATGCTTCAAAAAGTGTAATCTACGAAATATCTAAGCTGGTTTTTAATCTGGTTTGATTTAGTGGTGACAACAGCTGGGAAAACAACGCGCATCCTTGACAACTAGGTGTCCTACAACAATATAATGAAAATGAAAATTATGTTACTTTTACATGGCTTTCCCTGAACAAAGTCGGAAAATTCCATATCTAATTACCCCTATATTGGCCAGTCACCGCACTATGTCAAGGGAAAACTTCCACAGCCAAATCTTACGCATCATCACGTATACGGGCTGTGCAGAATTCCCGAACATTTATTTTTCGAATATCTACTTTCCTTGAATCAGTCCAACTTGACCAAAAGCTTCTCGGTTTTTGTTATCCACACAAATCACACGACAATAAATGACAAACACTGAAGTTACCGCAAAAAAGTTCGTCCTCGTGATTAAGGCAATCCACGTAGCCATTGCATAGGGACGAATTGGTGACACAGAAACCGTCGCCACAGTGCAACTCATCACCGTCACACAAGGCTGAACCGGCGGAAACAACAGAAATGAGATCAATTCAAAACGTTGGTAATGTCAACATTTCATTTCAAGAGCAGCTGTATCTCTGTGATGGTAATTATGAAGCAAGATATGACCTCCTTTGTGGTGGTCATTGTGCTTGCATAATGTTGTGGTTTGTCAGGAATTCTGTTTAGGTTATTAGGGGGTGCGTTGGGTAACAATGTCTAGAGAGTGTATAGGTATGCGGGACTTAAGAGGAGTCCCTCGATGTCATATCTCGCTGGGTATACGCGACCAATTGTCACTTGGGAGTAATGTTGTCGACTGCCTTGAATGTATGTATTACCCTGCCAATTAAACGCAGCACAGTGCATCAGGTGGGACAAGTCTGCTACACTTTGAGGCATTCAGGTGTCAACAAGTCCAAGACTATCGAGAGCTATAGTCCTCATTGAACAATGCCAGTTTAGCCCAAGATGTATCTTGCTGCGTTGGGTAACCACAAATTCCAAAGCAGTTTGGCCTTAACACTTTGACATAATGGATCTTGCTGCACTGTGGCAGGGTCCTAATTATGACAAAATAGTGCATGTTGCTGTGTCTGGCAGAGTTTCTAGCCAAAATACTGTAGAGAATTAGGGGTAGTTTATTGAGTTATTATTGGGGGGGGGGGGGGGGTGGTAACTCACAAAGGTAGATACTAAATTAAGCCCAGGGCTACGAAAAGTTCTTCTCAATAGGGACGTATTTATGAAATTTAGTTGGCAGTCTGTATACACTGAGCACTATGCTGCATCAGATCCATGAGAATCCTCACCAGACTGCACACTTGAGAGTGGTATTAGTTGTGGGTACTAGACGTTTGATAAAGAGCGACTGCAATGTGGAACCCTCACCAAACCGTACACACTGAGAGTAAAATTGGGTACTGGTACCAGACTTACCCTCCAATTCACTGTCTTCTCCGGTATAGTTCTGATAATGGCTTATCAGAATGGAGAACCCACGCCGACTGTGGGTCCGATCGGTCTTCATTGTCAACATGAGAGATCCCGCATCACGAGTCCACGTCATCGTCCGTCTCGAGATACCGTCCCCTGTAAGGCGAAAGAGCTTAAGAGGCTCCTCTCCATCATTAATAAGGACGACGTCCAAGAAATCATATTTTTCCTCCGTTTGGAAATCCATAATCCGCATGGTGACCGGGGTCTTCAATTCGCCTTTTATGATCCAGACGCAGTTGAGGTCGTTCGGGTAAAGGTTTGGGTAGAGCGGTGACTCGAGGGTGACAGGATCTTCGTAGATGTAGATATTTTGCGGTCCGCAATCACCTGTTTGAAAGCACGATTCTTGATTTCTTTCTAAATGACAGCAAGCCAGGCGAAATAATTTCACGTGGCACCAGTGCGATCTTATACCAGTTCGCAATGGGATTGATTTGACATTGTGATTATTTTGGCATTGACCGGGCCCAGGCGCGGGAATGTTTTTACGAATGTCGATCCGAGCCGGGGTTAGGCTGGCATACATGGGGGTAGCACAGTCGCTTACATATATTTCAGGCCTTGTTCGTGACGCGTTTATCCGTCATCAGTTTTGAATCCCGGAAAAAACTGTGCGTGTGTACATGGCATCCGACGCGAACTGATTAATTCAAGTGTAGTTTCTGATACTAATTTTGGTAGAGTGTTTTTAAGAAAAATTCAAAATGACAGGCCATACTATTTGCCTTGAACACTAGAAGTTGAGAAATTAATAATATATCCAGGTTATACTCTTACCGCAGTTAGATTCATCTGATCTGTCTGGACACAGTGCAAAACCATCACAGGTGACGTCCGGCGACAAACAAATCAAGCCAGATGATGCATCCCGGCATGCAAATTCATTTTGTCCGCAAGAAACTACACCAAAACACGAACAAGTTGCACAGTTTACAAACTACGACATAATTATACCGTAGGGCAGTAACGGCCAATTTCACTCCACTACAAATATTCGACATTTTTAAACGTAGCTTTTATTATCCGTCAAAGTTTTCACTCACCTTCCGATCGTTCTTGGGCGATCGTCACTTCGAACCCGATCCGGGTTACTGAAAAATCGCTCTTAAACTTCATCCACGCCGTGTGGTCCTTGGAAATGACTGTAAGACTCGCCAGGGAACTGCTAAAACGACCAATTACGGAGTCGCGGTCGGAGGGCGCGTGGTTGTTGCCGATGGTCACCTTGTCGTAGTTTTGCTCGGTGTCGAACACCGAGAACCGAAAGGCTATCGAGGAGCCTACATCGGCGGTGATAACCCAGATGCACAGGGCACTGTTGGGATAGGGATCTGGATAATGCGCCGATGTCAGTGTTACTGAGGTCTGCGTGGAGTTGTTAAGAGTAACATCGCTTTCGCTGCATTGAACTGTGAACAAAATGTTAAATCTGTCATTACTGTGTCACAAATTCAGAAAAGTTCTTGGACAATTAACAACGAAAGGTTGCGTATGTCGTTTATGGGGTATTTTTCAAAACAATTATTATCGTTTAAGTTGCGTTTTCAATGTATACACACTTAAGCTTTTATCTTGCTGCATTGACACACATGATGTAACAGTATTATTGTGCATTATCTTGAGGAAAATCTCGAATGGAACTTCCATGATTAAAAGGTTTGGGGTTGGACTTCTTCGACGTGCCATCATAATATTTCTGATATTCTCTTCGCCGTAAAAAAAACCAAAGGTCAAAGGTCAAACAAATCTCATGTTACATGTATTCCTAGTTCAAAGCATGCCGAATAACGTGGGAACATATAGAGCCGTAAAACCAAAACGGCTTGGGGGTATGCACGAAATACAACCCTTACAAAAATGTCCCATGAGATTCCCATGGGATATTGATTTGTTCCCATTGATCCCATGGTGTCTCATTGGGTATCCCATGATAAGACCATGGGAGCCCATTGGAACACCATGGGATCCCATGCGAACACAATTGGAACACCATGGGATTCTGATTTGTTCCCATCGAGTCATTGGGGTTACTATGGAAATCCCATGGGAACACCATGGGAACACCATGGGATTCCAATTCCAATTCCAATAGTACATACGCGCGTTAGTGTATAAACAATATGGCGGCACGTCGTCGCAGCTTTTTGAGGTCTGGATTTTACCGCGAGACCTTCCCAAGCAATTACTCGTGCTATTGTTGTCTTGCCTTATTCAACAACACCAGCTGGTTTCTGGGTCTCTGACCTATGATAAAGGGCTGTGTAAACATATAAAGCCGTAAAACCAAAACAGCTTGGGGGTATACACGAAATACAAGCGACTATCGAAAATAGTACGATGTATGTTGGTGTATAAAAAAGATGGCGGCGCGTCGCAGGGTTAACGGATACCTGTATTACCGGTACCCTAAATGCACACCACTACTCCAGACTTTCTTTTTGTATAACCGTTGAGGGGGGTACTTAGACCACCAGTGATAGTGTCAACCTTTTCCAACTTTCTCTGTAATCATTCAACAAGTTGAGCTGAACGCAATTTTAGTACATAAACTTGGCCACACAATTATCAATTAAACCCCTCGTAGCAAATATCGATTAATTCATACCACAGTTTATTTCATCTCTCATCTCACAGTCGTCGTTACCATCACAGACAACACGGGCGTCTAGACAAACCGTGTCGCACAAGAAATTTTCACCACAATCTGAAAAACGGAAACGATAAATTACGTACCTGGCTACAAGAAATAAAGGCAAAACCTAAGAATTTGTGACACATTTCGAAACAAAACTGTATAAACTTTAAAGGTAGGATACACCATTTGCAGAAATTGAAAATGTTACTACCGAAATGTTAAGAAATATCTTACTTATTTGAAAATAAATAATGATTGTAGGCATCCAGCAAAATAACTGCGCTAGATATTCTATAATTGTTCCGAAAAATCGAATTTTGTATAATGCCGACGTCACACTGTCCCGAAATTGACACCAGATGGCCATACGATAAAGGAAATGTTCAAATTCGGCTCTGATCGTAAAAACATGGGGCCATTTGTGAGGGGATCTTAAGCCATCGTATGACCGCCGGTAGAGTTTCTCAGGCTCCGGCAGCAACTTCGTGAGCGGTGGCAAAATCTTTGGCATGCCAACAAATTGGCGAAGGACCTTGCGAAGGTTCATTTTCGTGTTGAATTCGTGTGTACATTTTACCCTTCGTAAGGGTAGGTTTTCACTGGGAACGCGAACGATTTGCGAAGGATGCAAAAGTCCAACATTCGTATTTTAGGCTCCAAAAGTTCGCCAAACATGCGCGGGGGTTCGGAAGCGCCGTCTATTGTCGCGGGAGTCGTTTTTAGTTCGGCGGGAATTTCAAAAAAGTTTGAAATTCCTTGCGAACGTTTCCAGCACTCCGGGTCGTGATTTGCCCTCAAAAATGTCATTATGCGCACGACCTACTCACGACGTGCGTGATGTTTCGCAAAATCTTCGTGAAACTCCAAACAGATTCCGACAGTTTGGAGAATGTATCGCGCATGTCTCGCGAAAGCAGCGAAGTTGGGTACTGTTTGGGTACTTTTTAAAAGGTCCTAGAAATGTGGTTTTTATTAGTTTAAATGAAAGATTATAACTAATTGAGTGATTTTCAGTTTATACAAGTTTTATTTTTGGGTAATTAATATGATTGAGAAAAATAAAAATTAAGTGCTTTGGGGGACCGCCCCCGCTCCTAGAATGGTAGCTTATTAACATGTAAAATTTGCATAATTGTGACGTATGTTTGGGAAGACTTCGACGTCGCGACCAGCGTGCCCGTGCATGCATGCATCATGTGCCACGCGTATCGATGTAAAATCATCCAGTCGATGGTCGACTCAAGATATTGTCAAAGGAATTGTCAAGTGGAATATCTTCTTCAGATGTAGGACCTGATGAAACTGCGGATATTTCGTCCGATTCTGTGGAATATGCGCTCCCCGGCCCCGAACTGTCGTCTTCACTCGCCATGTCTGAACAAAATCTGCTGCGTGCGTACCCGCGTGCATGCCATCTCTTTTGGGGGGTTGCCGAATGTTCGTCACGAACAGCGCCACCATTTGTCAGTGTTTGAACATGTTAATGAGGGGGCCAATTACATTTACGGTGATTAACCCCAA
Organism: Crossaster papposus; assembly: GCA_037893245.1. Taxonomy (NCBI): domain Eukaryota; kingdom Metazoa; phylum Echinodermata; class Asteroidea; order Velatida; family Solasteridae; genus Crossaster; species Crossaster papposus. The sequence goes on from JBAIAA010001106.1 coordinate 113,759, forward strand.
TGTCATTTTATACCATTTTATCACCCCTGGTCTTGTTACTTACACACCAAGGCACATTTTAAATTATTAAACAGCAATTCTTCTTGAAAGGTCTGCGTAGAACCTTTAAGAACAAGTGACTTCGCCAAAGAAGCAAACGCGAGCCTTTCGCAAGATAATCGCGCGACATATGTACGAATGTCGCATGAATGTCGCACGACGTTCATTATTGGGGAGTTATGCGCAAAAGATTCGCATGTGTCGCATGTGTCGCGAAATGTCCGAACGAATGTTGTCAGAGATTCGTGCAACATTCGTGTTGTTCGCATTTTAGTCGCATGTTCTTCGTGTATTTTGACTGGCCATAGTTCGGCAAATCTACACACGACATTCGCACATACGTTGTGACAAATGGCATTGTCGCGACACATTCGGAGAAAAACTTATCCGAATGTTGGACTTTGCCATTTTTTCGGCATTCGCATCCTTCGCAAATCGTTCGCGTGCCCCGTGAAATCCCACCCTAAGGCTATCGTGAGGGCATCTTGTCAAGTCGTGTCATCTTCGTCTTTACTTCGTGTGATCATCGGTGCCATCGGGTATTTTTCGCCTCACGAAGACAATACGAAGGAAACAATAAGCTGCCCGATTGTCTTAGGAAGGCAACAAGACTACGTGAAGCCCTCGCAATGCCGTTGTGTAGCCATCGTATTATAAACAGGTCAAAAGAAATAATTCCCCCCTGGGAAAATGCTGCCATTTGTTAAATGTAATGACCAATACAAAATGACACTTTCTTGCATAGGGATTGGACAAATGGAGAAAATCATGTTTTGACATAATTTGTTTATATTCTTTCCTCACTTCAATTAATTTTCCTAAAATGTACAAATGTAAACATGCATTTACTGTTTTAGTTTTTGTTTTTAATTTTCTAAATTTACGAAGTACAGTAAATTAGAGTCACCCAAGCAAAAACATTTTTTTTAAAGCATAAAGGTTTTGTGGAAATGGATTGTTTTTGTTTTGTCCTTTCTTTTCAGTAATGAAATTAAAAACAAAAACAAAAACATTAAATGCATTTTTACATTTGTACACATTAAATTAAGTTAGGAAAGAATATTAAACAATTCTGTAAAAACATGATTTTCTCCATTTGTCCAATCCCTATGCAAGAAAGTGTCAATTTTTTATTGGTCATCACATTTAATAAATGCCAGCATTTCAAGGCGAAGGTTAACTGTTGGGTGAAACTCTTTTGCACAATAAATGTGTAACATTTCAGACTACATTTTACATTTGTGTAACAGGTTAAGGAGCCTAACTGTCTTCCAGAAAAAATGCACATTTCCCAGGGGGGGACTTATTTCTTTTGACCTGTTTAGTACGATGACATCGAGATGAGATGGGACAACGGTGTCGGCGAAGACAGCCGAATTTGAGTAGCTCAAGCGTTTCCCAAGTGTTACGGTAACGTGGACAAATACAAGGCCAGCCTCAGAGCATCTTCCACAGTCAGTCCATGTAAACTCTACAGAGCAGAGGCGTGTGTAACTCCCAAAACGTGACGCCTTCGTGACCTAGTTCGAACGCATTGTACGACATCGTGTAGCCATCGTGTGGCCTTCGTGTGGCCTTCGTGTGGCCTTTGTGTGTCCTGCGGGTAAACTACTTAATACAAATTCACATCTTTGTGTTGCCTTCGTGTGTGGTTCGGGTGGCATCGTGTGACCTTCGGTAGGCATCGTACTTGCTTCGGTTGTTGATTGGCTGTTGACCAAGTTCGGGGCCATCTTCGTGCGAAATTCAAAATTTCATATTCGTATGGCCATCTGGTGTCAATTTCTGGACAGTGTGACGCGGGCATAAACAAAATTACGATCGCCAGACACGATCATAATAATAATAATATAGATTTATATAATATTAACAGCATAAGAACCACTGCCCGACGCCGGTTGAAAACGAACGCTGTTTTTCTTGCTTTTCTCGGCATCCATGATTGTAAAACCTCGAACAGGTCAGTTAAACGATATTTACTTTAAAATACATCCCCCAACATTCACCCATTTATGACAATTCAAGCAATTACCAATGGTGTATCTTACCTTTAAACCAGCTCGTGATATCAAATACTCATGCTCAGAATGTTAATAATATATTTTTCTATCAACTTTAGACAAAATATGTGTGACACCTGTTTCGTTGGTTAGCGTCAACCTTGCAAAAGACAGATTCCAAAATGCGTCTTCAGAAAGTTGCCCGTCAGCCCCAAAATAATCCACACGGAGCTGCGAACGGTCGCCGGCGGCGACAAAGAGAATCCTCTGAACACCCGCCGTTAAATTGACGGTCGCATCAGAGGCAGATGTTGAAAAATACAAGGAGAAAAGCTTGTCGGAGGTCGGCAGGGCGGGTACTAAGTCCAGAATTTCGACGGAAACCCACGTGCCGGAAGGGTCCGTGGTTGCGATATCCCACGTCAATGAGGTTAGGCAGGTGGGGGAGGATCCGGATCGAGGCAAATCGACCGTTGACGCAAAGCTGGCGTGGCTAGAGCTGACGTTTACACGATGGTTTACTTCAAGAATGCAACTCTGTCCTGCAATAGGAGAACAAGTAGAATAGTTTGATTAACACTGAGTAGTCATCTTACAGGTAAGTTATTGTTATTTTCTATTTCATTGTATTTTTATTAGATTTTTCCATTAAGGTTCTAAGACTCCGTTTATTTCACTTTAATTATATATTGTACAAAATGTACAGAGTAAACAATGTACCACACAAAATACAGTTACATTTACAAGGAAAACAAACTGTACAAACAAAACTGACCAAAACAAATTAAAAACAAAAATATAACTTTTTGTTTCTAACATAGCAAATGGCTTGGTTTCTACAAAATGTATAACTGAATAAAGCTGGACTAAGACGTTTATATTCTAAACTAATGGTTTTCTTTAGATTGCAATTGAATTTGTCGAGAATCTTATTAGTAACCCGATCAGTGTCGTTGTTCTCATTAGTGGACAAATAACATCTAACAATCCAAATTGTCTTTAACATCTTCCCTGTTACAAATAAGGCAACATTATCCATATATCTACCGTATCCCAGAATTCTATGACAGTCGTTGAGGAAAATACATTTGTTTTTGTGATACTTTCTTAAAAGTATTTCAATAAAAATCCAGCACTGGAGAGTTTTTTTTTAAATAAATAAATAAATAAAATAATGCTGAATAGTCTCCGAATTTGTTTCACAGAGGCAACATAATTCAGCACGAGAAATACCCATCATGTACAGCTTTTTTTTGGTGGGCAAGATTCGATGTTTAATTCGGAACCAGGTGTCTTTATCGCCGTGATCAAGAAGGTTGTCTTTGGGGCCCCAATATTTTTACAGTTTAGATGAACAGCCAGCTGTAAAATAGTTTGCCACTTGACTTCACAAATGGGAGAAACAAAACTCTTGGTAATCAAAGTATTATAAAATATATTATAAACTGTTAACTGGTTCACAGGCATATCATCACTGTCAATATTTGTATAATTGGTCAAACAAAAACTATTAACAATGTGATTACTTGGACCTTCTCGGTCTTCCTGAATAAAACAATCGTCAAATTAGTTCGCAGTCTTCCTACAAGACGCCCATCATTTATAATTGTGTAGTTACAGGAATCCATAATTTCCTCAGCAGTAACGCCCTTTTTTCACGCACAATGACACCCAACGTAAACAACCTAACCTTTCCTAAAACAGGACTGTCCATAAGAATATTGTTTTTGGTAAGGGTCAAATATTTCCATAACGGGATATTTTTTACTTCATTAAAGCAGTAAACTAATTTTACCACCAACGCGTTTAGGCCAAGTTAACAAAATTACATGTTGATGGTCCCCGCCCGCTCCGATTTTGGACGCCGCACCGATTTTTTGTGTGGGGTTGGGGGTGTTCTATATTTTCAGTTTATGCACACAAGGGACCACGCTCTATTTGCGTCACTTGCTATTCACTTGTCGTTCGAGCTGCAAAATGCTGTTTGTGATATTGGCAACTTGCTTGACAAGTGGACAGTATGATATAAAATCATTTGTTGATCTACATGGCACCATAAAACTATCTTCAAATATGTTATATGGCGGCCATATTAGACATGGCGGCAATCTTGAAAAAAAGCCTACAAATTTGAAAATAACAAATAATAAGGGTCTTCCTCACCCAAAAAAGTTCGGACGATCAAAATGTGTTAACATGGGGTGTTAACATGAGTTGCCCTGGGGTTATTACAAATAAACCACCCGAGACGATCATTCCCACTAGCTGGATTAATTCAAAATTCCATTCCAAGATTCTTAACTTTAAGTGCAGTTGTTTTGTTTTGCTTAAATCAATAAAGTTTAATGTTGACAACAACAGTATGTGTGTGGTTGTGTTTATTTTCTGTAATAAATGGGGGGAAAATAATTTTGGAAATTGTTGGCCAAACCACTCCGCACCTCGAAGGAAAGGCTCATTAACATAAAACCTCGCGAGGGGTATGATGAAAATCGAGGCAGAGACTCGTCGCGCTGCTACCCGGCCTATCATAGCTGACTGCGCGCACTGCAACAAGTGTCCGTCTTTACATGTTTTTTTATTCTGAATCAGGGTAAAAATACAACAGTTTTCGATCATGCCGACTAGGTGTGTAGCTGCTAGATGGAGAAAAACTACTGAGGATGGAGTAAGCCTTCATTTGTTTCCGGCTGATCCTGAATATCGGAGGATTTGAACAGCCAAAGTAAAGCTTACCAGAGCGAAGTAGTCCGGGCCTAGTGATTTTCGGCCCTCTGCAGCGACCATTTTGGGCGGTCGTGCTTCGACCTAGAGCGCCTAGAAGGACCCCATCTTTATCTTCGCTCGGGTCCGTGTCTGAATAAGAAATACTTTGATTCGAATCAGACGAATCAGTACTGTTTTCGTCGGATTCACCAAAAAACGAAGAACTTTCACGATCGTCCATGTGAAATTCGATTACCGTACACAACGCGTACGGGATTCGTACACTGTGGGTACATGTACACACGCATGTGTGTGCGACCGTGGCCACGCGAATCCATCTCCTACCTATACGTCGCGTACCGACTATCGAGAATTTGTCCGGGTTCTGCTCAAAAATCCCGGCATTTTTCGCTAGAGGGCCAAATCCAAGATGGCCGCCGGCGCCATCTTGGAAAATTTACTTTTGAACCAGAGCACCTATAATCATGTCTCAAAACACTTTTTCGGGTAAGTGGATCCCGAGGATTCCGATTCCGACATCGGTTTGACAATATGACATCAATTTGACCTAGAAATCTAAGATGGCCGCCACCTGATAGAGGAAAAACATATTTTTTGAAAGGGAACACCTAGAAACATGGATAAACACATGTTTTCAGTTAAATCGTTGCGCTGATGCAATTTATGAAGGTCCTGGTCAGCCGGATATGATGAATAATGGTTCTAGGAGTGAGCTCCTAATGATATAGGGCCATATCGGCTGGATTTGTATGTGGGTACAAACGTATTTAGCACAATGAAGGTCTGATTTAATTTAACAATGCACATTTTCTTTTCAGTTTGTGTCTTCGCTCAATACACCAATCACCGTCACTACATAATCGTAGTGTCGGCACCAGATTAGTTTCTCTTTGTATAGTTTTGTATCACAAACATGATAATTCTGTCTGTTATTGTTTCCAGGTGATGCTGTGGTTTCAGTAGTTGTGTTGTGAATTGAGAAATATCAGTTACGTTCTCCCTGGTAATGATATTTGGTAAATGTGGTAATATCGGGTGACCTCAATGTACATGTTGACCCCAGGTGGGCGTGATAAACCTTGGTGAAACAATTTTGTCACTGTTTCTACATGAACGTTTATTTTGCGTAATAGCGATACGTTTCGGGTGTTTTTGTATAGATAATTGTGTAATATTTATTTACTCCAAGTCTAAAAAACCACGAATTTGCCAAAAAGCCATCACACAAATAAATTAACAAAAAAATTATTGCAAACTGTGATTACAGACGGCGGTGATATTAAGCACATATATAGCGTTTACTACACGCTAAGAATGTAGGAGTGGCAAGTTCAGAAGAGTCATTGATGTTTACTTGTGTATACATTGTAGTATTGTTCTGGTAGTATTGTAATATTAGTATTAACCAATATTGGGTAAATGGGGTAATATCGGGTGGTAATAACGTGCAATGCCAGAAATATCGGTAACATTCCCCCTGGTAATATTGGGTAATATTGGGTAATATTGGGTAAATGGGGTAATATCGGGTGGTAATAACAATGCAATGCCAGAAATAACGGTTACATTCTCTCTGGTAAATATGGGTAAATGGGGTAAATTCGGGTGGTAATAACGATGCAATGCCAGAAATATCGGTAATATTGTCGCTGGTAATATTGGGTAAATGGGGTAAATTCGGGTGTTAATAACGATGCAATGCCGGAAATATCGGTACCATTCTCCCTGTTAACAGTGGGTAATATCGGGTGTTAATAACGATGCAATGCCGGAAATATCGGTAACATTCTCCCTGGTAACAGTGGGTAAATAGGGTAATATCGGGTGGTAATAACAGGGAAATACTATTTCCCCTTTATTACTCGTTACAACCCGGGTAATATCGGGTAAAATACCCAGTGGGTAGTGCGCCACCCCTCCCTGAAGCACCACCCCTCACCAATGGGACATGGTTGTGAGCTGGTGGGTGGTCGCTGTCGCCCTGTCCGCCACACGCGACCTGCTCTCCCGACGCATCTACCTGCATCAGGGCCAGCTGAAGAGAGCGAAGAAGATGAGCACGATTGGGATGATGAGGAGGAGGGAGATGATGATGTACATAGGAGGGAGGTTTCATCTGAATCTAATGATTCAGAATCTAGTGAGCCGGAATGCTCTGATTTAGACTGATGACATCTCTCAATGTTATATTGACTAACCTGTTACGATGTTGAAACAATGTGTAGCATAAGACAACAGCATAATTGGTGACCAAATCTAATGGGTTTTAATTGCGTTGCACTGTGATGTCATTTGTCTTCTCTGAAAAAAACACCCAAAAAACAAATGATTTTGTATTGACATGCTTTTTGTGGTTTCATTTGATAACTACATGTATTTAAGTTAAGCTACCGTATAACAAGTAGCTTATTTTAAAGGATAATTAGTTCTCTTGTCATTCATTTGGCTGCAACAGATTTTATAGAGGTAGTTTGCTTTAATACTAACGAGTAATATTAAAGAGTAAAGCAGTACCAAAATAAACGGGTTTGTCATTAACAGTTTTTGACCGAACTTAATTATGAAATTACCACCCTGCCTCATAATCACAAATTGCCATCACTAAACCTAGCATGTTTATTAGGCATGGACTCATAAGTAAAATAGCTATAACTGTTCCTTCCTTATGTACTGTATGAATGGCAAACCCCACATCTTCCTTTACCGTTTAAAAATTATGTTTTTGGTCTATCCTATGGCAGCCATCTTAATTTTCTGGGTAAAATTTTTTTCACAGCATCAAACCGATGTCTGAATCGTAATCCTCGTGGTCGACTTACCCGAAAAAGTGTCTTTAGACATGATTGTAGGTGCTCTGGTTCGAAAGTAAATTTTTCAAGATGGCGCCGGCGGCCATCTTGGATTTGGCCCTCTAACAAAAAATGCCGGGATTTTTGGAAGGGACCGGGGGCTAATTTCTTTATAAATGGTCCATAGAAGTATAATCCATCGTCAAACCATACTAGCCAGAGAATGGTCACGGAACTTATGTTTTGGACCCAACTATAGACCTTGAGGAAAGCCATGACTTGGCCGTAGTTAGCCACCTTGAATGCCTGTACTGTACTGTGAGCCTAGTATATATGTAGTTAACCCTAGTTGACCGTAGTTGACCGTAGTTGACCGTAGTAACCACGGCAGTACGGTCAACTACAGTCTACTACGGTCAAATGAACTACGTTCATGACCGTAAGATGTGACCACCGCTTTATTAATGTTAATTGCGGCTCCTGTACCTTCGCTATAAATTCAGAAAATTCAGACAAATTGACAACATCTGCCTATTTTGTAATGAAAATGGTCATTTCATCGGGGTGCTGCACAATTTTGAATGGGTTGTTGATACCTGAAATTTGAATGCCCCAAATCCTGTTATTTTTGCGAATAAGTGTGGCTAGGCCCTCGACACTAATTGCGTAGAGGGGACAAAGGGCAACAATGCCCAATACATCTCTTTACTTCCAACAACTCACTGATAACAATTATTCACAATAACACTGCTTCTGGTGTCTGTGTAAAGGGCCTTAATCCAGTCAATAAGATTAGCAGGGAGGCCCATTTTTTTCCATTACTAAGAACAGGTAATTTCTCTCCACTCGATCGAAAGCCTTTTGTTCTATTGAAAAAAGTGCTGCCCAGATATTACAAATATTAACATAATCAGTCACATCTTTCAAAACAGTAATATTTTCTCCTTCGACACCGCAACTCTGCCCCTCTCCTAGAATTTGGGGCATGGCCTGTAGCATGGCATGGCTTGTAGAGTCTACATTTAGGAGACTAATGGTCTCTAATTTTTGAGATTATTCCCCCCCCCCTATTTTTAAAGCGGTGGTCACATCTTACGGTCATGAACGTAGTTGAACGTAGTTTATTTGACCGTAGTAGACCGTAGTTGACCGTACTTCAACCGTAGTGCCGTGGTTACTGCGGTCAACTACGGTCAACTACGGTCCACACTACGGCCAAGTAGGGTCAACCACGGTCCACACCACGGTCCACACTACGGTCCACACTACGGTCCACACTACGGTCCACATACTACGGTCCACATACTACGGTCCACATACTACGGTCCACACTACGGTCCACACTACGGTCCACACTACGGTCCACACTACGGTCCACACTACGGTCCACATTGAGTCCACACTACGGTCCACACTACGGTCCACACTAACAATATATGTCCACACAATGCAGGAAGAATTTACGGTTTGTGGACTTGGACAGGTCTACAGTCCGTTTTGCCGCCTCTGAAAAAAGAGCTTTAGAGGGAAAACGGGTTAGGGTTATATAGAAAAGGAAAGAGGAACAGCTGAGAGGCCCAGAATCAACATTTAAGGTTAAATTTGTTTTGGGGAAGCGAAAAAAATAAGTAATTTAGTCAACGTTTTTTTAACAACACGAAGACAAAGGAATGTCAACAGTACGTATGGATGGTATGTGTGGGTGCTCTTGTATCGTATTACGATCGAGGATCGAAACACAACAGAGAATAACGGGAACAAAGAATCCTCGAAGGACGGTTTCCTTGTCCGAATTCGGTCCTCCATCGTTCGGGTAAGCGCTATGTAATTAGATAAGGTTATAGTGAAGGAATTAAGAAAAACACAATAGGAAATCCTCGGTCGTTATGTGGTTCACGACAGTGTGATGTGTGTTATTAGCCATGTGGGATTGGTAATTACTAATTTGTGGTGAAGTCTTTTGTAAATATTTCTACACCGAACCTACCGTAGCAGATCGCAGCGTTCTCCAAAATGAACCACACTACCACTCGCCACCATTGATGAAATCTCCACCCAGCCTGCATTTTTGATCGATGAAAGAGATGTTCCTTCGTAATTGAAAAAAAAATACATTAGAGAAATTAATATGTCTCAAATTAATTAATATCATCACCACTTACTCGCGAATTTACATCGGGTTGAGTGAGTGTGTAAACACCGACAATCGTGGACGTCGGACAAAATAATTTGGGGGCAAACAACATGTACACGATTGACAGAAGGTCGACGATTCGTAATCGTGTACAAATCCTATGAAGTTCTTCCGAGTATAAACAAAAGAGGGATAACGGGAGGACAATTGGGGGTCCACGATGGAAGGTGTTTCTGTGTTTACACACACGAGTTAGTCTTGCATACGCACTGTGGACCTCCGAACAATATAGGTCCACACGATGCGGGAAAAAGAGCGCTAAAGGAAAAAAAGGATAGGGTTATATATAGAACAGATAGGATGAACAGCTGGGAGGCCCAGAATCAACATTTGAGGTTAGATTTGTTTTGGGGAAGCGAGAAAAATGAGTATTTAGTCAACGTTTTTTAACTACACGAAGACAACGGAATGTCCACAGTCCGTATGTGTGGGTAGGCACTCACCGCGTTAGGGGGACAGGTTCTTTTGTTTGGAAAAGACAGACCGAGTAGTGGGGACATTTTCGAGTCCCCATAGCGCGTTGGGTGTTCAGTAAAGGTAGAACAAGGTAAAATCGGGTTAGGGTATAATGACAGAAAATGTAGAAGAGGACAAATTAGGGTGATGCTGACAATTTTAGAATTTTAGAGTGTTCTGAGCCTGAGATTAGAGATATTTCAGTTTACGCACAAACCCTATGGGTTGTCCCCATAACGCTATGTACCACACGAGTTATTGTGGTTTGATGTGTATGTTTGAGTGTTTCATAGGTAGTAGTCGCATTTTAACCATGAACAAATTGCACCTAATTCTTTTTCGAGCCGCCTCTTAATTACAATGAGGCCTAGAGGAAATATATTTGGAGGGAATCGTGTCTTTGATGATACAAGCATAAAATCTAGCACACAGTCAGGGTATGTCGAGAGAAAGATATTTGGACAAGCACACCTTCATTACCCGGAGCTACAAATGCATGGATAATATAAGAAAAATGATACCAAGAAATTCTAATTCAGTCTAGTAGTTTTAGCATCTAGGTATTTTTTCTTTTTTCTTTTTTTCTGGACATTTTGTATAAGAGTATAAAAGAGTGTTATGAATTAATTTTAAAACCACTCCCCAAAGAAGTGAAATGTCCACTTTTTCGACGAGCCCTAATATTATTATTATCTGTTGTTTTATTTCAACAGGGTATTCCTCATCAGTTATTGTCAACTGCTTTTAGTGAGGGCCCTGCACAATTAATCAAAAAGTAAGAGTAAAATGATACATGATAAGATATAAACACTAACCACATTAAAAACATAAGATAATAAATTTAATTAAATGTTAAGGAAGTGATTAAAACAAAAGGTATACCAAATCTCAAAATAGAAATTATAATTAGTATTAGAAAAACCAAGGTATAAAGAAACAATACAATATAATTTTGTTCTAAATATTTACTGAACAAAATCAAAGTTAACGGCCTATATGTTTCAAATTGGTAATGAACACAACGTGTGAATAACAAAATCGATGATATTATATGAGAAGTAAAGAATACAAATCAGGTAGTATAAAACGAGAACAATAAAGACTGAAAAGTGAGTTAATCAATATAAAATCAGTACCTGATATTTTTTTTAATAGATGCAAAATAGAAAAATAAGCAAAACCATAAAACTCAGGCATACATGCATATAGCAATCAGAATAGATGAAAAGACAAATAACAAGGGACTACTTGTTTTGGACTGGCCACCCCATATAGCTCCTCGAAATAGTAGACATTTCACTCATTATAGAGTGGTTTTGTAAAGGATTCATTTGTTTGGAGAGTGATATTTTATTATTTTACATTAAGAGTGTTTTGTGCACCCATCCCTCCCCCACCTTTGGGCTTCCCCATCCAAAATGTGGGTACTATCACTTTTGACAGAGAACAAATCCCCACCCAAGGAACAACATTTCAAAGACAATCTCCACGATACAAACATTTAAAACAAATATCCAGCATGCATATACTGTTTGCATGCAGCGTGCCAAAGCGCCAGTGGTTAAAACGTTCGCGACCAAAATGCCCATCATGAGGCATTTAATTACCAAACGCCGATATAAGGCCTGAGTGGGTGGGTGGGCGGGGGGGGGGGGGGGGGGCTTTGTTTGGCTATAATCGCGAATCCATTACGGACATTGAACGCGTTGGATCGTGAGTTCGGTTTCCCCGCGTCAATCCAATTAAGCTATATTAGACAATGGATGCGGTTATACTTCTATATCCATGCACGTTCCACACTGCGCAACTCGTGCTTCTTCTACAAAGATGGCCCGTGTCTTTGATATGTTGGGGGCAGGAGCCGCGTGTATACTACCTTAGCGCGACACGCGTGAGCCTAGTGCCAAAAATAGGAAAACATCTTGTTAAACTCCAATGGATATAGGGATAAAATCCGGCTTACCGTATCGACCAGAGGCACAAAAAGACTTCTAGTGAATATGTGACCCACTCTGCAAAAATGAGTCTGATGTGTTAACAATATTTGTTTAAGGTTTTACAGTTGGTCAGAAAGAGCAGGAAATAAGCTTTCATTTGACATAATGGCACAACTCTGTAGTGCAATGCATTGGTCTTTTACGATTGTTTGAAGTTATATTAAAAATGTCTTTGAACAGAAACGAAGATTTATAATTTTAGTGCTTTATTAGATGCTATGGTTAAAGGTTAGCAACAACCTTTATTAAATCTACTTTAGATATCAAAACAACCTTTTCAAACAGTCAGTTCTGAAAAAATAGGTGTCGGAGAAACCAAAATTCCTTAACACCAAAATATAATTTTTTGAATAAAAAATCACCTCTGAGACAATAAGCAGTCCTTTACGTGAATATGTATTATGCGACATCAGACATCAGACTAATGTTTGCAGAGCGGGTCACATATAGCCATTTTGAATTTGTTTTGTATCACTCCCCACCCCACCCCCCAAAATCACCCCCCCCCCCCACACACAAAAAACAAACACAAATAAACCCACTATTTTGCCAACAAGTTTATACTTTATGTGCGTAGGCACATTGAATGGGGCATTTCTGTTTAAAGGTAGTTTTCAACATTTGCTTTTTGCTGTATTTTTTGAAAATAGATGGGTGAAGGGATTTATATTTTATAGTCAATATTGTGACGCTGACATGTTCAAAGTGTTGTATTCATACGAGCTGGGGATTTTTTGTTGACCGACCGTCCGCAATAAAAAAATCGCGTACAAAACTTATAGGAGTCCTTCCGAGAAAAAAGGAAAAAAAAGGACAATAGGGGTCCACGATTGTCTGTATGTGTGTGTGCAATTGTTTATTTTTGCGATCGAGGATCGAAACACAAAAGAAAACAAAGGGAACAAAAGATCCTCGAAGGACGGTTTCTTTGTCCTCGATCGCTCCGGTAAGCGCTAAGCAATGGGGTTAGGTTTCAGTAAAGGAATAAAGGAAAACACAATAGGGGATCCTCGGTCGTAATGGCAATTCACGAACTACAGTGCTGTGGGTGAGTGTCCCAATGTGACCCGTCATCACAAATTCAAATGAGCTCATAATATAACATGAAATCGAACTTTTAAAGAATTGACGTGAAGATAAAGGTAAACAGAAGCTATACAAAATGGTATGAGTTTGGTAAACACCAACTTTATTCGAAGTGGTAATACCCATTCTTTAAAACTGTATTTAAACATTTTAGCTTATATGAATAGGTTGCTCGAAAATAGTTTTCAAGGATAGCAAAAAAAATTGAAAGGTAGCACTGACGACTTGCAGATTAATGTTCAATAGAAAAAACGCCATCTATTCAAATTCAATTGGATCAGCCATATACTGTACTGAAAAATACACAAGCACGTATACGTAATTCTGACAAAAATGTAAGTTTCCATTCGCCCCTTCAGTGGTTGTGGCTACTTTCATAGTATTTTATAACAAAATTGGAAATGTTTGTTTCTCAGTCCCAATTTCATGTTTTTCAAAATGTTTGCACCGACTGACCTCTTCGGTGATATGTTGTCAGGATGACACATTCACACTTGAACAAGCAATTAACCCAACCTAATGTGAGCATGTTAATTCACTTCCGAGTTACAAAATCGACGAAAAAACGCTCACAAATCCCCAATAACGACAAACATAGAGCTGTGGTAACACGTTCTTAAAGAGCAAAAAATGGCCTAGTATTAAAAGCATGACTGAAAACAAATCGAACATTTTCAGGTAAACAGAATCCTGCTGCCACATCTTCTGGTTGTGCACAAACTCTATGGAGAGTTGAGGTCATGTATTTATAACAACTGAGCTTATAGGACAAAAGTGGCGGCAAGATACTACAATTTAAGCAGTTTTTACAGTGTAAAGACGTAAAGATAACTGTTCTTACCTTAATTTTGCAAAATGTGGTCCAGTTTAACCTTCTCGAAGTCAAAGCATGATCAAAGATCGTTCATGTCATGGTCCATTTAGGCGGTATCGTCCGTTTTGTAAGCCTGAGTACGTGCGTGTGCATGACACGGACGTTAACAGGTGCATTAATACCTGGCCAACCTTTTACTGTAATAATTGTTCGCGTCACTGCTTCTTTTTATTACGAGCATAAAGGAAGGTAAGGCCAGACCGCAAACTGGTACCTGTCATATTGTAGTCTTTGCCAAAGACGACTGAATTCAACATTAGATTGTGCACGTAGCGTATTATTTCCACGCAGTGCGCGCACCCTCTTACGGAAAACCTCAGATATTTTCGACAACGGACAGCCTTCTGTTCATTGTTATCACGTGACATTGGCGGCTAACGAACCAATACATTAGAAGCACAATATGAAGCAGAGGACCCCCCCCCCCCCCCTCCCCTCTCTTGTGTTGGCCATTGTTCCCGGATTCTCAGAAATTATTTTTTGGTTTTAAGGTGGGGGGCAACAATAATGTGGAGTGTGTATATGGTGAAGTGAAGGGATAGAAGGGGTACCCCTCTGCCACTTATTGTATAGTCTTTGGGCAAGACGTTGCTTAATTCGCAGCCACGAGAGGGCGCTATCGCGACAAACCATCATCACTCGCCATCCTGTCCGTAACAACGTCTTTGGAATTACGTCGAGGTAGAGATATGCGCACGCACCTGCTTAGCCTAATGAATGCAGCGTACATTACGTACTTTGCATAAACATACATATGCATAGGTCTAACACCCTGACTCAACTTCTCATTGCATCTTGGTGTACATACATGTGTGTGTACACACCACTGACCGTACTAGAGGTCAGTGGTACACACGTATACGTGTATTGTACACAAATGTACATGTACATACTGTACACATTTTATCATCAAACGTGTTCAACGTTATTCGTGAAAATGGAAGATTTTTCGGTACATATTAATTAGGGTCATCTCTTGCCAACAAGTTTTAAAGGCAGAATCCATTTGGTAATTTGAAAATGACAACGATCCCCCTAAAATATATTTATTTTCATGAATTTCTTTAGTCATAAATTCAGGACGAATTTCACCTTTGCAATTTATTTTTCAAATTTCTTTTTAGGATCTTTATACACCCTTCACATACACGGATTTTTTCTTATGAGTCCTTACGGATCGCCAACTCGTAGTCAATCGCAAGCATCCGTAAATAACTCGCTGGTATCCGTAAATAATTCGTCACAACTCGCAACCACAAAAAAATCTTACGATTGTCCACGGTTTGAGTTTTCCGTAAATAACTCGTAAAAAGCTTGTAACAATCCGTAAACCACTCGCAACAACACGTAACCATCCGTAAACTGCTTGCAAAAATCCGTAAATGACTCGTAACAATTTTTTTTACAATTTGTTACGGTTAGTTTACGATTTGTTTACGGATTATTACGAGTGCTTACGTGTTGTTAACGATTTCATTCGGGTCGTGTTACGATGGCTTTACGGATTGTTACGAGTTATTACGAGCACTTTACGTGTAGTTACGAGGACTTTAATAATAAATACGTATACTTTACGAATGATTGTACATGTATACATTGAGATTTGCAGGATTTATATGTTTTGGCAACAAATCCTGAGCTGAGGACTTGCAACTAACTCGTAACTATTCGTAACACGTAAACAGGTCTAAAAATGCTCGTAAGTTGCTCGTAGTTATCCGTGACAACTCGTAACAAATCGTGGAATTTTGACGTAAATACATGGCAATAACTCGTAATAATCCGTAATAAACCGTAAATATAGCCCGTAATAACTCGTAACAACACTTAAATCAGTCGTAAAACTGGCCAAATCGTAAGGATCCAGGAACGATCTGTGAATCTGTGCGATCCGTAAAGACTCGTAAGAAAAATCCGTGTATGTGAAGGGGGTATCAGTAACCCAACTTCTCAAGTCAAAAGAAACAATTTTGCTTACATATATAATTATGTGCCTTTTCATATAATTTTAAAATTGCCCCCTCCCCCTCCTTTGTGGTTGCCATTGTGCTTGCGGAATATTCTGTTTTTTCATGATTCTTTGTAGGTTTTTAGGGAATAGGGGGGGGGGGGGGCGTTTGGTAAGTACTAGAGTGTGAACTGTATATGGTGGTCTAAGGGTAGTCCCTTGGTCTCATCATATCGTGCTGGGTATATGGGCTAAGCAAGCTTCAGGGTAATCAATTAATTCTTACTAAAATATTCCCACAGACTTTTATGCAATTTAAGCTGCAGCCAAGGAATTCGGACATTTTTCAGAGGGGAAAACTATAATTAGTATAGACACATTTTATCTTTACACTGCAGTTGCCAATTTAGTCATTCTAATTGAGTTTCAGTTATTAATACAAAGCAGCAAACAGCGACATTTAGAGGGCTGTTTGTTAATTCTTTTTGGCCTCAAGGCTCAAATGAAATTCAAAATACATGTGAATCATTTTCAAAATTTAATTCTTTGATAACACTTGCAATTGAGGTACATGTAAGATTAGGAATGTATTCCTACCTCAATGCACTAATAATAAAGGTTAAATTTATCCAAATCACTAGAAATAAACATGATGTCCATAAATTAAAGGCAGATTAAACACCATCGCCTAGGTTTCCTGTCCGCTCCTTCTGCCATCTCGGAGCCCACCGTGCACACGGAGAAAACCGTTCCGGCGACTTTCTGATGACTCGTGTGAGTATCTCGGCGGTACTTGCTACCTGACCTATTCTACACTAGCTGTCGTATGTGCGCGTGCGCGAAGAACAAATTTCCTTCATTAACATACATAAATAGCGCATGCGCACTAGTTTTTTACCGTTTTCGGTAAAAAATTTGACGTAATTCCAAAGACGTTGTTACGGACAGGATGGCGAGTGATGGTGGTTTGTCGCGATAGCGCCCTCTCGTGGCTGCGAATTAAGCAACGTCTTGCCCAAAGACTACTTATTGTACTGAGTATAGACCTAATAATTCATCAGAAATAATATTAATTATTTGTTCTGGGAACCAGACTATGCTGGCATTACTTTATGTATTCGACAATGGAAAACATATAGTAGCGCAGGGTAATTTGGTAGCTAGAATTCTGCTGGTATTCTTGTTCAGAATGGATAACATAAAATAATAATAATAATAAATTGAGCCTAATCATCCATATACTGGCAGCTGATATAAGCTGAATAGAGCGTGTAGGTTGACCTCGGTATTGTACGAGACTGTACGACAAACTGAACTTTTGGGCACATCGAATTTATTTATTCATTTATTTATTTCTCATATTTATTCAGGGTATAACCTATCCACCATATGGTGGTCTCCTATAGGGCCTTGACTTAAAAACAATACACAGTATACAATAACATTATAATTAAAAAGTACAAAGTAAAACGTACAAATACCTAAAAACACGGTTAGGATAATTACAAAAAGAAAACAAAAATATATAAGTTAAAAGGTTACGTAGAAGTAAAAACCTACGAAAAAGCAATAAAACAGGGTTAAAGAAAAAACAACACCAACATAGAAAGCTCAGAATAATGCATTTAAAACACATTTAAAAAATATGGACGTCCTCGATTGAGATATGTGTACAAAACTAATGAAAGCCGTCAGTAAAAGTACAAACAAAGGAAATTATCGAGAGGAACAAAAACTTCTCGATTTACACCACAAACGTTGATGTACGTGTGTTTATAGGTTTGTCCACACTCCGCCCCTGGATCCGCGCCTTATATCTCATTATACCAGCTAAATTTCACCTATTAGGTTGATTCGCTAGGCACTTTACGATTAATAATTAATACGACTGCGTTTGTTATTGCATGTCCTGCGTGTACTGACTTGGCACGCATTGAGCTTTTCTTCAATCAAATTATATTAAAGCGGAGGGGGGGGGGGGGGGGGGGTGGTTATAATTAGATGAAATCCCGCGAAGAGGTTTTTATTAAAGAGATTTAACAATTTGTACGGTACACGCGTGTACATGGAAGTGAGCATATAAATTTCGCATGAGTAGAGGCGGCTATACTGTAAACATCATTCCATTAACCTCTTCAGTTAGTAAAATGTTTTCTAGATGAATTTCATCAATAACAAAAGTCAATCAATTTAGCATGGGGCCGGCTCAAAATGTTTTGAATGGAATTCTCACTTGCATTGATCATTCGAACATGTAAAATAGTCGTTCGGTTTCATTTGAGCATATTCATCAATATTATGTGCCCGCCTCCGTTGTTGTTATAATTTCCTTTTGTATAAGAGCTAAAGGTTTCGACCCCCCCCCCCCCCCCCCCCCCGCTCCTTTGTCGATCGTTATAACAATAGCATTCGGAAATGACCAGTATGGCATACGTGCAGCATAGCTTTGTAATGGTTTACAAATTATCTTTGTAATATAAAGCAATTTGTTTTTTATAATTCTGCCATCTCCACGGATCAATAGATTTCATGTGGAGTACCTAAAGGTTCTGTGCTGGGCCCACTGTTATTTACTTATTTATATAAATTATATTTCTAATTCCTAAAAAAAATTAAAAATGATAATACAAGTTTATTGTGTGACCATAATGTCATTAATACTGGTATGCGAAACGTTAATGCTGAACGTCTTAACATTTCCGCTTGGTTGTTATCTAATAAATTATCTCTTTAAAACAAATTATATTATATTCAGCTTTGATAATAGTAACTATTCCCAATCTGTTCCCTTGGTATTAAGCGATATTATTCCGCAACAAGTTTCCGATACCAACTTTTTAGGTATTAACATTGATAGTCGTTTAAGTTGGTCTAATCTTTATTATTACTTTGGCTTGGCTACTAAGGTTTTAACAAATACTGGTATTATGAATCGATTGAAATAGGTTCTTCCCATTAATGTTTTATTAACTTTTTATAATTCGTTCATACTCCCTTATTCAAATTATTAAGTTATTGTCTGGGGTGGTTCAATTTCACAACATAATAAATAATTTACAAAAAAGAGTTGTCCGTATTATTTCTAAAGAAAGTTACCTGGATTTAAGTTGGTCTAATCTTTATTATTACTTTGGCTTGGCTACTAAGGTTTTAACAAATACTGGTATTATGAATCGATTGAAATAGGTTCTTCCCATTAATGTTTTATTAACTTTTTATAATTCGTTCATACTCCCTTATTCAAATTATTAAGTTATTGTCTGGGGTGGTTCAATTTCACAACATAATAAATAATTTACAAAAAAGAGTTGTCCGTATTATTTCTAAAGAAAGTTACCTGGATCACAAAAACTACTTCATTTGTCAATGTGAACTTGCTTAAGTTGATTAATATTTATTACTTTAATCTTGGCTTGTTTAAGTACAAACAAAATACAAATTTATTTTTACTCAGATGTTTTTTACTCAGATGTTCATTATTATGTAACCGGAAGTACATCTCGGAAACGTTTGTATCAACATTTTAATCGTGCATCCTTATTTAACAATAGTCTCCAACAACGAGAAACCACATTTTGGAATAGTCTGACGGGTGATGTTAAGCAGTCTTGTTATCGTCCTATTTTGTTTGAAGAACAAATTTAATTTGCTCAATGATGATAATTAATTAATTAATTAATTAATGTATTATTCGGCCTGATCTCCTGCAGGAGTAAATGTTTGGTGTAGTCATTGTATGTTGTCCGTGGTTTGTGTTTGGGTTGGGAGAAAAGGGAGGGGAATAGAAACATGAATACAACCTCCGGCTTCTTCTTCTTCCCTAAATGTTGACATGTTTTTGTTTCCACTCAGTTTAATGTTTCTATTATCATTTAAACTGTTTATATTTAAATTGTGTGATTATTTAATGGTCTTTTTGTTGCCAACATTGGAATAATGTGTGAATAAACTTAAACCCTCTCTGGCTCTGCGCATAATATCTCTTAATACAAGCTCAAGTTCCCCCATTAAGTTGATTTGCTGGGCACATTAAGTTTAATAATGAATACGACGGCGTTCGTTAATGCCCATTTTAAAAGCATATTCATGCCCTGCGTTTACTGACTAGACACGCAGCGAGCTTTTCTTCAATCTAATTATATTAAGGCGAGGGGGAGGGGGGGGGGGGGGGGGGGGGTAATAAGATACAATCCCACAACGAGGTTTTTATATTAAAGAGATTCAAAAATTTGTACGGTACATGCGTGTTATGCGTCCCGGAAGCATATTATTTTGCATGAGTAGAGGCGGCTATTATATGCTGTAAACATCTTTCTATTAACCTCATTTACCTCTTCAGTTTCATTAATATGTTTTCCCGATGAATTTAATTAATTTACCACGGGGCGCACTTAAGAGTGGGTCCACGTAAAAGTTTCATATATTGTATTCGGCATTTGTTTTTCATATTTGTTAATATGAAAGGGCTTAGCTTATTTTTTTTTAAATCTAAATAAATGCAAAATTATAATACCAAATAAACTGTTATTATCATTACAAAGAATCATCATTGCCCTTACTTGAGAATTGTTTTTTTTGTAATGTCATCCTTATGCCATTTTTAGAACATGCGTTAAAGCATGTTTTTAGAACTTGTTTACCCTATTTTGTTCCTCAAAAAGTCAACTTGCCAGGGGTCTCAAAATATTTGTCTTCTGGATTTGATTAGAGCCAGCATTGTTCTTTCCATATCTTGTGAGTAAAGTTTGGGGGGTTGTATCCTCTTTAGGCACTACCGCATAAACAATAGTAATTTCCCCAAAAAAATCAGTTTGAAGTAATAATACAGACAACAAATGTTTTTTAATTATAAGAGTGAGTTGTAGGCCTGTGAATTGCTCCTTCTGATTAAGCAGCATTTCTGACGGCGAAAATCTAGACTAACCCCCCAGCATTTCTTACATTCTATTTTCTGATAACATTTTATTAGTGGCATAAAAAAAAGAAACAATACTTGTTGTAAACTAAAACATTGTTTTATTCAGAACCCAACAAAAGCATTATTTTTACAGAACCCAACAGCCCCTTTAAGCATGTCACGCCTTACAAACCTGCAGCTTTATTGCTTGCAAGTGTATTCAAAGGGCTTTTTCGGATTTGTATTTTTTTATATTTGAACTATTATACCATAAAAACCATTTAAAAAACATTCAAAACAACAAAATGTACGCAAATTAAGTCAGTTTCCCTTATTATTTGTGTAGTATAAGATAAAAAGTCGCAACCTTATTGACTGATCCCTACAGTGTCGCTTCCTAGGTTGTATCGTAATGCCCGCGTCACACTGTTCCGTAGAACTGCGATTATACCCCTGTCACACCGGAGCTACGCTGTCGTTGCGCTCCCACGGCGACTAAACAAGTTGAAGAAGCGCAGTAGGATTGCCAAGAGCGTAGTGGGAATGCAGTGGAGTCTACCTAGTTCGTGGGAGGGTCTCCCTGGTCGCCAAACCTCGGCGATTGTTTTGAGCCTGCTCAAAACAATCGCGTAGGGTCGGCGACCTGGTCCAAAACGCAGTGAGAGCGTAGTGGGATCTCAAAGAACGTACTACGGACGTAGTGAAGTCTACCTGAGCGTGTCATGGTCGTAGCAAGAGCGAGTTGGTATTGCCGTCTGCCCAATCTGCTAATGATACCCCTGTCAGACCGGTGTGCAATCCCACAGCGACCTTACTGCGATGCAGTTTTCATCAAAAACGCAGTTGGGTTGCCGAAAACTGGCAAAAAATCCTGAAATCTATGAGGTAGGTAGCTCACAGTACGCTCTTGACTCGATCACTGCGCTCTCACTGCGCTCTCACTGCGCTCTCACTACACTCTCACTGCGACCTATGCGTTCCCAGTTTGATCATCGCCGCGCTCTCACTACGTCCCCACTACGTTCTGTGCGTTTGTACCGCGTTTGCGCGGCGACTATAAATACAGCGAGCTCGATGTTGCTGGATATTTGCTATCTGTTGTACAATTATTATGTTCTGCCTCTCTACAGCCATGGTGAAGAGGAGATGCACATTAGTATGTTGTGTGGAGGATATAGGCTGCATTTATACCATTTGTGGCCATTACGCATGTCAAAGTCAGAACGTACTATACACGCAGTATAATCGCAGTATAATCGCACTGTGAACGTACAGGAAGCTCCGTAACATCCCCATGGACGCAATAGGGACACAGTAGTCATACCGGCAGCCCCGTGTGGACGCAGTATGAGCGTAAAGAAACCCTATACGACGTAGTAGAAGCGCAGTAGGAGCGCGGTAAGAGCGTAGTCAGAGCATGACAAGCTAGGATATTTACCACACAGATTCCTGTGGTTTTTTGGGACATTACCACAGGCCCTGTGGTAAATGTCCCAAAAAACCACAGGAATCTATGTGGTAAATATCCTGTGGTATTAAATACCACAGGACATTTTCGTAAGGGGTACAGTGGTCGTACTTCAGACGTACTTCAGTCGAAGATTAGGCAGACGGCGATACCAACTCGCTCTTGCTACAATCATGACACGCTCAGGTAGACTTCACGACGTCCCAAGTAAGTTCTTTGAGATCCCACTACGCTCTCACTGCGCTCCCACTGCGTTTTGGACCAGATCGCCGACCCTCTGCGATTGTTTTGAGCAGGCTCAAAACAATCGCCGAGGTTTGGCGACCATGGAGACCCTCCCACGACCTAGGTAGACTCCACTGCGTTCCCACTACGCTCTTGGCAATCCTACTGCGCTTCTACTGCGTTTTGCAACTTTTTTTAGTTGCCGTGGGAGCGCAACGGCAGCTTAGCTCCGGTGTGACAGGGGTATTATCACGGTTGTAGAGAGGCAGAACATAATAATTGTACAACAGATAGCAAATATTCAGCAACATCGAGCTCGCTGTATTTATAGTCGCCGCGCGAACGCGGTACAAACACACAGAACGTAGTGGGGACGTAGTGAGTGCGTAGTAAGGTCGTAGCGAGGTCGTAGCGAGGTCGTCTTGGTCGCAGCGAGATTGCGTAGAGCGTAGTGGGAGCGCAGTGAGAGCGCGGCGATGATCAAATTGGGAACGCATAGGTCGCAGTGACAGTGTAGTGAGAGCGCAGTAAAAGGAGTCAAGAGCGTACTGTGAGCTACCTACCTCATAGATTTCAGGTTTTTTTTGCCAGTTTTCGGCGACTCCACTGCGTTTTTGATGAAAACTGCATCGCAGTAAGGTTGCCGTGAGATCGCACTCCGGTGTGACAGGGGTATTACCAACACGTTCTACGCGCACGCACGAAATTCTTTTGTGAAGCAGCGCTAATTGGATATGCAACGCAGGCCAGCGTAATCGTTGAATGGTAGCTGACTGCGTGAAAATGCTATGCTTACGATCGGATGAACAAATTGGCATGAAAAGATCACGCCCCATTTAAGCAATTTACCAAGTCCTTTCATATTAAAAACAAAATAAAAAAATGCTGAGGACACTTATATGAAATATTTACGTCGACCCACTCTGTTTTGAATCGAATGCTAACTCACATTTATCATTCGAACGTGTAAAAGAGTCGTTCGGTTTCATTAATTTTGAGCAGTCTTCGTGGCGAAGCTCTTGAAGGAATACCCTTTTCCCAGTGAAAATCGGGACCATTATAACGACCTAGACTTCTTCACAAGCTGTTCTGCAGAGAAGCCCCTAGATCCACCATACATGCTTTCGCTGTGATGTGTCAGTATGGATTATGATCTGCTGTAATCTATTGGCTATACAAATACATAAAACCTACGGGCGTCATTTCTGATGTATCTCGGTACAACTTGACTGTCTGTCCAGAATACCTCGTAGACATCCTGTAATCGATTGGCTACAAATACATAGAACCTACGGCCGTCATTTCTGATGTATCCTGGCACAACTTGACTGTCTGTCCAGAATACCTCGTAGACGTCCTTGTATTCATCAAGTTATCTTCGCAGCAGGGCATTGATTCTAACTTAAACAACCGCATGATTCAGTTCCAATCGTAGGGCGACTCTGCACTTGCCCATTATCAGAGAGCAATGAACCCTTTTCTCAGCATAATTCAGTATTATGTAAGAGCCTTTATTTAAGAGTTTTATGGTGAACCTCAACAGATTTCACGTCTCCATTCAGTCTAAGGCATCGCTGAATCTTAAGGTTTCCGAGAAGTAGAAAGTCACTATCCACTGCTCCCAGCGTGACCTCATCATGTCTGGTAGTGGATCCTCCTAGCCAGCCTCATTCTCACATAGACCTAAGAGTATCTGTTTCCCGACAATAAGACACGACCTGGGGCACAAAACTTAGAGGGTCGTACACATAACAAAATAGACAAGACTCCATGTCGGCTGAGCGGTTCGCCCTTCAAAGTGATGCAGAACTGAAACGTATCAGACTCGATGCACCACTCCACGCCAAGATCCCTTTCCACTGGGATAGTGTCGTTACGCAAGTCATTATCTTTGCCCTGTGTCAAAAATGTGATACCCTGTGGTTGAGGAAAAGGATCGATTACTACCCTGGAATTAGAGACGAATGTGTGAAACCGCAAACCAGGCGACCTATGAGTTATTTCGTCATCAGGATCAGGTTGGTGGCTTCTTCGGGAGTAGGGCGGGATGTCAGACCGTCAGCCACATAGAAGTCTCGCGTGACAAAATCGGCGGCTGCCGATTCAAGTTTTGCTTCATAGTCGTTGAGAATTTGCTTCATCCCAAAATAGGCGCAGCCGGGGGGGGGGGGGGAGATGTAGCACCTAAGAGATGCACATTCATGCAAAAACAATTTGGGCTCCGAGTTGTAGTTGCAATTCTCCCACCAGGGGAATATGAGAAAGTCCTGGTGCTCCTTTCAACCTCGAATTCAACCTTGAATTGGATGAACATTTTGTTCAACACCGCACATGAACGCAGTAGATTCTCGTCGAAACCTGCAGAGGACACCAACGAGAGATTTTGTAAGGTTAGGCCTTTGAAGGAGGTGATTATGAATGGATTCGCCATTGTAAAAAAAAAAAACGACGCGAATTGTATAAGGCTTCTTTAATGGTAAACTCCGTGATGGGGTATATACCATTATTGTTGTCATCTCTGCCTAGCTCTGGCTTCAGACCGATCTCAGCATATCCGTTGTCAATGATCTTATCCGCGTGAAGGTGGTGTAATCGAGATTAAACCACTGACGCTATGGTGTCACTCTATTGTTAACAGTGTTGATTCGTATCTACCAATCTACGCTTAGTGGACAACAAGTGTGGATTCATATTTACGAATCTTTAGTAAAAGTGCGGATTCGGAACTACAAATCCACGCTTTTCAAACTGCCATGTAAACAACTTAGGCCTACTGCAAAATAAGTGCATGTTTGATCACAGGAAATGTAGCACAATTGTTTTAACATTTTAACAGACATTGAGAACATAATTTAAGAAAGGTATACTATAGTTCGAGTCAAAAACGTTCGTAAACTATCTATGTTGACGCTAAGGCATGTCTCGCATTAGTCTTGTTTGCAAGACGACCGTACCTAATCGGGGTAATCGGCATGCAGCGCGCGTAGGCCGCCGATGCGGGTGCCCTCTAATGTACGCCGTAGACACCGACCCAGTCTCTTTCTTAAATTGTGTACATATCACAATAAGCCATTTGCGCGTGACCCCGAGTTAAATGTAAATAATATCTGGTACACTGACTTGTTCACACAGCTTGGCACACTGTCGCTATATCACGTAATTCGGGGCAAGCTTTTGCATAGTTACGTAAGAGACGCTCAGCACCAATACATTGTTTACAATGGGTGAGAATGGCAAAAAGACACCAGACCATTCCAGAGCTGGGGGTTGCTAGCGTATGACGCGTAAGGCTTGCCCCGAATCACGTGATATAGCAACAGCGTCTTTGGTCTGGAGAATTTAAAGTTTCATAACATTCCTCAAGCACAAACACAATTACCTTGCTTGAGCTATACACGTGTTCAGTTACTGGTACTTCGAAGGAAGTTTACTATATCTTTAGATGTTCATAACCTTGTGAAATCTCTTGGAATTGCCAAGCCTTTCCGATGATGTCGTAGTGGAAAACGCAGGCATCTGTGGGACAGTTATATCACATCACACCATGATCAGCATTCTCCAGATGTTCCGGATACTTATCGGATTCCGGTACTGGTAAATTTAAGAGAAACAACACTTCATGATCAGCGTTCTTCAGACGTTCCGCACACTTATCGGATTCCGGTACTGGTCAATTCAAGAGAAACAAAACATCGTAATCAGCGTTCTTCAGACGTTCCGGTACTGGAACATTCAAGAGAAACAACACATCGTGATCAGCGTTCTTTAGACGTTCTGCGCACTTATCGGATTCCGGTACTGATACGAGAGAAACAACACATCGTGATCAGCGTTCTTCAGACGTTCCGGACACTTATAGATTCCGGTACTGGTTAATTCAAGAGAAACAGCCAAGTTACTGACTGATAAAGGTGTTAGGATATCTAACTTGTGTTATCCAATTCTTGAGTCGAATAATTTGGTTCCTGTATTTAAATGGGCGTTAATTAACATTGGGTCTATACGGAATAAGTGTCAGACCTTCTGTGATTGTATTGTTGACAACAAAATAGATTTCTGTATTATAACCGAAACATGGCTCAAAGATAACGATGCTGCAGTTAGATCATTATGTCTCCCCCCAAGTTACTCTGTGAATGATCAGCCTCGACACAACAGATCAGGTGGGGGAATTGGAGTGGTTTTTCGCAATGATTTATTCAAGGTAAACAAGGATAATTTTGGGGAGATGGCTTCTTTTGAGTTTGTAGAATGGACAGTTAGTTTTAAAGTTGGTCAAATTAAGCTGGTTGTTGTGTATAGGTGTCCTTATTCAGCTGCACATCCTGTTCGTATCAACACTTTTTTCGAGGAATTTGACAATTATTTGGATATTGTTTTAGACAGTACCTTATCAGTAGTTTTATGTGGTGATTTTAACATTCATGTTCATGTTGATGCTGATCCCTCCGTCTCGAAGTTCAAGGATATTTGTTCTTCGAGAAATCTTATTCAACACGTGTCTGTTCCGACCCACGAGTCTGGTAGTACTCTTGATTTGATCATAACACGTGACGATGATCAACTCCGTCTCACCCCCCTAGAGGTGGTCACTTTATATCAGATCATTGTTTTGTTACTACTACATTATTGAATTGTGTGAGGCATGTTGAAACTAAGAGAATTTCCGTTAGAGCTTACCGGAAGATTGATAAGGAAGCCTTTGCGAATGATATTCATTCATCTCAATTATATGATAATGATTTGTTAGTTTGTGATGACCTTGATATGATAGTAAGTATGTACAATTATGTTTTAAGTGATTTGCTAGATAAGCACGCTCCTTTAAAGCATAAGGAAATCACAATTAGACCAAAGCTGGATAACTGATGAAATAATAAGATTTAGGCAACTTCGGAGACGAGCCGAGAGACTTTGGCGAAGACACCACACTGCGGGTAGTAGAGATATTTTTCAGTATTTTAGAAACAGGACAACTAATGTACTTTTTAAAGCTTGTAAGGAATATTACTCGAGGAAGATAGATGATTGCCATGGTGACCAAAAGAAATTGTATGGCATTGTTAATTCTTTACTTAATCCCTGCAAAACCGACAAATTTCCTACTTGCTCCTCTAAAGTGGATTTGGCAAATACGTTTAATCATTATTTTGTTGATAAAGTTGATGCAATAAGGAATCATTTGGAAGACCAGTATCTTGTTGATGATGTTTCACATGATGCGATAAGTGTTGGTCAAAAACTAGATTGTTTTTCACCTGTTAATACAGAAATTGTCAAACGTTATATTATGAAAACTCCCTCAAAGCAGTGTGTTAGTGACCCAATTCCAACCTGGCTCCTAAAGGAATGTGTCAATATGTTACTTCCTATTATTACATCAATGGTTAATTGTTCCTTTAGAAATGCTGTATTTGCTAACACATGGAAAAATGCGGTGGTTGTTCCTTTAATGAAGAAGACTGGGGCTGATGTAGCGTTGTCAAATTATAGACCGATTAGCAATTTGTGTTTTGTTTCAAAATTAGTTGAACGTATAGCTGCAGATCAAATCAGTCTTCATATGCAAACCAATGATCTTTTACCAGTTTATCAATCAGCTTATAGGCAGTTCCATAGCACAGAAACTATGCTCTGTAGAATTGCTTCGGATATATTTCAATGTATGGGTAATCAACAGGTTGCTATGATGGTGTTGCTTGACCTTAGTGCAGCATTCGATACAGTTGACCACAACATGTTACTCCAAATTATGGAAAATGAATTCGGATTTGATAACACTGCACTTACTTGGCTGTCATCATATCTTAATAATCGTCATCAGAGAGTCTCTATTTCAGGTGTTTTATCAGAATCCATATAGGTGTTAATCTCGGGGTGCCTCAAGGGTCATGTCTGGGCCCTATGCTTTTTACAGCTTATAGGCCGTATGGTGTAACTGAAAAGATGCCTAGAAAACGAGTTTCGTTTCGACCCCCCATGGGTCCACTTTTTGAAGGCATATATAGTTTCTAGTAGCTATTTAAAATACTATGCTAAAAGTTCTCCAAACAATATCCAGTCGAACTTGAGTTATTCACTTTAAAAATGTAATGGGGCAAAACTAGCATGGGGCGAGTTGGTTTTTCTCGCCTAGTTTTCATAACAATTTTGCCCCAAAGCCACTTCGCCCCATACTTTTTTTCCCCACTTAATGTATATTGACTCAAACTAACTTGCCCCGTATAACACATGTACATCACAAGACATCAACGTTTTTTGTGACAAATATAACTTTTTACCCCTGTCTACATGTAATTGTAAATCACTCCCTTTGGCTTGATAGGTGCCTAGATTGATCTATTTAAATACGTTTTTTTTAATTTGATCAATAAATAAAATGGCTTATTTAATCTGCATTATTTTGTATAATTTAAAAAGAAATTATTATTATTATTATTATTATTTTTTGAGGGAGGGGGATGGGTAATCATCTGTTTTGTTTAAAGGGGTCAATTTAATAGGTTTCATATGTAACTAGGCAAGCTTGTAATTAAATACATAATGAAACAAATCTAAAATAAGATCCACACAAAATCTATTGTTTGTCATTACATGTATATTCTTGTCAGTACTACACAATCTTCTGTGCTAACTTATGAAACATAACATTGCAAAGTGACAATAAAATAAACAGAATCACATGACAATTAAGGATTAACAAATAAATGTTCACAATTTGTGGCCATGTACCCACATGTTGGTTGCTGTGGTCCACGAGTGATAGTGCCTGACTCGCTCTACAGTTTTATTTTACACTGATCTGTATTAACCTTACTGGGCATACTGTAACCAATGGCATACTGAATTGTCTCTGAACAATTATTGTGATTAAAGTCAATGTTGCAATAACATTTGAAATGACAGAAAGAGTGAATTGTATGCACAATTTGAATACATTTGTGTGAATGCCCATTTTTAGTACAATTAGTCAATATTTTCTCAAAAAGGGGGATATTCATACCCCATAATGGATGTTTGTGTGTAGTTCCAATAAGTTTAAACTGGGTTACACTTTTCAATTAGAAAGAGCGTTGAAAACAAATTCAGTTAAATGAAAATAATTAAAAGTGTCAAAAAGAAATGATCCTGACGTGTCTTAAATATCATCAACCAGTTCAATCATAACCAGTTCGAGCATAATTCTCTCAACTTTTCCGTTAGAACAAATACACAAATCACTGAAGTTAGAACATTAATGTTACAATTTTAACAACCCATGCGATATTTGGCAGATGATGTACATGGCTGGTAGGACGTGCTTCGAACTTTGGGGCTTATAGATGGTAGGCTGGCACTGGATCTGAGTAAATGCTTCTTTAGAGATCTGCCATCATCACTGCTTGTTTCTTGATTAGCAACTGCATAAAAAGGTTGAATCTGGTGATAAACAAGAGGGGGAAATATACAATCAATAATGGATTTTTGAACGACCTGTTACGAGAGAAAAAATGAAAAAAAGGTCAATATAGCCCCACTTGGGTCATCATTCGTGCAGTTTGGTAATGGCGATGAAGCTGGACTAAAGCATATAAGCAGGGGTTATTTTCCAACTCCCGCCCAACTAATCCCCCAACCAACCCCACCCCCGTGCAACCCACACCCCCTGTCTGGGCTGTCAAAATCGGGGTAGATCTGGTAATAACCAGAACTTTGGAAGCAGGTTTTCCGGGGCCAAGGTAAGATAAATGAATTTTAGGTTTATTTTGTCTACATGTATGTCTATTCGACATACATTTTAAAGGTAAAACAGCCTCTCGTTAATTTTGACCTTACTATAGCCTATATATATGTGTACATGACCTACCTGCATCTTCACTGTTTTGGCCTGTCCGAGATTATTGGGTAACTCAACCTTTTGCTTGGTTCCTTGCCAATATACATCTACTGATGACACAAAGTACTAATCTAGGCGGCAATACAGTATACCGTGACGGTACCCAATGATGACAGCGAACCCGACAAGGCCGAGACTGAGTTTTGGAAGGCAAACGTGCTTTCTCCGACAGTGTCTCTGCGCGCACGTTTACGCTTCTCCGCTGCATGCCAGGCATATTGCAAATTGTCAGACGTTCGAGATAATCCAGCGGTACTAACAGTACACGCAACATTTACTTTAGCGTAAATCCGATGCGTAGTGTGACGACTGCTTGGCTGGTTTTCACGACCAATTCTCGTACGACAGTTGTAGCAGTAGCACACAGGTCTAGGCTCAGCAACTTCTCTGCCAATTCGTTGTCATTTTCGCGGCTGTAACATTATTTTAAGTGAACAAAACAACTGGTTTTATCACGGAGTCTTCGGCACGCGACGATCGTGACATGGGCGACGCCATGATTGTTTTGATTCGCAATGATACAATGGCCTATGACCTGAGTTGTGATTGGAGAATTCGGATCACGTGGTACCAGAGCGCATGAATTTCAAACGAATGTGACACGCTAGCGTAATGCGACCATGAACAAATGCCCCGTCGCTGTTGATCATTTAGTGCCGATTTTGGTCGATAATTACTCAAATTCGACAGGCGTTTTTATGGAGAACTGTTTTTAATCATAATCTCCAGACAAAACTATGTCCAAAACCAAAGAGTTCTCTTAGACCCACGGGGTCGAAACGGGATGAAAAGAAAAACGTGTACACCGTACGGCCTATTATGCTAGTTCACTTTTTAGGGTTATTAACAAATACATGATCAGTTGTTATGGATACGCTGATGATACTCAGTTGCTGAAGTTTTTCTCTGCTAAACCGAGCAGTCAAAATGAATCTTTAAATGATGTTGAAAGTTGTATTGTTTCGGTACAAGCATGGATGTTGAAACACAAGTTAAAATTAAATGAAGGCAAAACAGAAGTTATTATTTTTGGAACTCAGCAGCAATTGAATAAGATTAATATAGATCATGTTAAGGTTGGGAATAATCATATTAAAAATAGTTGACAATGTTCGTAGCTTGGGTGTCTTGTTGGATTCTAGGTTGTCAATGGATACTCATGTTAATCATGTTTGTAAGAAGGTGAATTTTAGCTTGTATAATTTGCGCCGTATTCGTAAGTATTTAAATCAAGGGGCTACTGAGTGTTTAGTTCATTCGTTGATTATTTTTTATTTGTATTAATATTTTCTGGTAATGAAACCAAGGATCCTTCAAAAGTGCTCAAGGCACTGTAGCTCGTAAGCCAGAAGAAACCCATAGAAAGAGGCTGTGTCAGCCAGGAACACCGGGGCAAACCCCTTCTCTTAGCGATAAGTGTTCTGGGTTCTTTTACGTGCATTATACAATTTTATAATGATATAATGGGAAAGATATATACACACATTATAAATTATACAACACACGGGACCTACAACTTTACGTCCCATCCGAAGGACGAAGCAATAGTGGTTTGATTGCCTTGCTTAAGGACACACGTGTCCCGGCCGGGATTCGAACTCACGCTCTGTGGAACAGAAAACACACGCTCTTAACCACTCGGCCAGGACACTCCACAAAGACTATGTCAATTCTGTAATGTATGGAATGTCTCAATCTTTATTTGACAAACTACAGCGATTACAAAATAATGCTGCTCGGTTGGTTCTCGGGTTGCGTAAGTATGACAGAATTTCACAATCATTAAAGGATTTGCATTGGCTTCCAGTTCGTGCACGTGTTCAATTCAAGATTTTGCTCTTGGTTTTTAAGGTCTTGCAAAAAAAAGCACCGGTTTATCTCTCCGATTTGATTGTGAGATCCCGTTGTAGTTATGGCTTGCGTAGTCATGATACTTTAAATCTTGTTGTTCCCCGATCATATAATAAATTAAATGACCGTGCATTTGCTGTTGCTGGACCTGCATTGTGGAATTCCTTGCCACATCAGTTAAAGTATATTACAAATGAAGGAGAGTTCAAGCGAGCAATCAAGACCTATCTTTTTAATCAATTTTATAATTAACCCTAACTCTGTTTGATGTTTTACTGGGGGGTCTTCCTCGTCCTTGTTTGGTCCCATTGAGCTGCGGTTAATAATGATGATTGGTGGCGATTGTTTTATTGTTTTATGTGTAATTGTGTTATCCTATCAAAGTTTATTTGTTGTCTCGTGTTGTTTTTATAATTATTGACTTTGTAATTTCTAGTTGTTTACTGGGTCTGTTGTGTAAATGTTTTCGTAATGTTTAATAATTTTTAATGTAATTTTGTACTGCTATTTAATCTTTTTACAATTATGCTTATAATGTACAGCGCTTTTGAATATTTTTAATAGAAATGGCGCTTAAGAAATTAAATAAATGTTAAATGTTAAAGTGTACCAGATGTTATTCAAATTTAACTCGGGGTCACGCGCAAATGGCTTATTGACCAATTGTGTGTATATCACAATTTAAGAAATTGTACCTGCGCAGTAATGCTGGCAAAACGGAGGTTGGTTCTTTAAGAGTGAATAAACAAGTGTATGGTGTTCTTAATTACTTGAATTAGTTGGTTTAAGTTTGGGGTAGGATAAGGGGAAAGTCGGGTTAGGGTACAGAAAGAAGAACAAAAGTTCATATTACTGCATAAACAGCAATCCTTATGACAGAGTGAGTACAGTTTAGGGTTGCGCGCGTTAGCATGGCAGCGATAATGTCTTATGGCCCTGTCACACCAGAACGTTTTAGGCCAACGCTTGTTTGTTTGTTTGTTTGTTTTATTTCCATTCATACTTTCATACATACAGAAAAAATATAATCAATACAAAAATGATTATACAGCATTATACAGCAATACAATACAGTATGAATGGGGGTGACATCCAGAGAAGGACTAGCCTTCTGTAGTGGAGCACCTGAGACTGCAGACAATTTTAACAATTATGAAAAATACAGCAGTGCGTTCCCAGGTTGGGTTATAAATGTAGTTAGTACAAAAATAAAGAGAGCACACTAAACATACTAAAGAAAATAATAGAAAAGAAAAAGGTAATTAATGTCTTGCTGATCCTAGGCATGAGTAGCAGTTAATGTTGGAACAAGAAAAATCATTGTATTTATCTAAATAAAATTCCTTGAGGTGTTTCACAAAGAGTTTTTTGGGCGAATTGACCAGAAGAAGCCTAAGTTGATCGGGAAGACCATTAACAATTTTAGGCAAAATGTTACGATAGTTAGCTGAAGCAACGTCCAGTCTAAATGTACTACTACAATGAATACAATTACTTTGTCGCGTAGAATAATGGTACAAATCCTGGTTTAGTGGGAAAAAAGACTGATAACTTAAATTCTCAGGAAGAGATTTGTGAAAGTAATCGCAGTAATGGGTGACCATGTGTATATTAAGTAAATCACCAAACTTAAGAATTCTAAATTTATTACAAAGTGGAGCGGTATGCGAATTGTATTTAGCGTGACAGGCATTCCTTATACATTTCTTTTGTAATGTAACTAGTCTGCCAAATAAAGAAGGATACACCTTATACATGCCACCCCAAGCTAAGACACCGTAATTTAAATAAGAGTTAACCAATGTGTTATAAATCAACAAGCTGTCTTTAATCCTCAACAAGTTTTTAGTTCTATTAAGGATGTAATTAGCTTTGGAAATCTTATTACATACTGTGAAGATTTGTTCCTTCCAAAGCATATTTTTATCCGTTTCCAGTCCCAGGAACTTGGTACAAGAAACCTTTTTGAGAATACTATTTTCTAAACATAGCTTCACATTGGGCAAAAATAATTCCTTTTGCTTAGTTGAATAACAAATATAATAAGTTTTGTCAGGATGAACCATTAATCTGTTGGCTCTAAACCAATCTTGAACAGTCAATAAATCGGTATTAACATCAGCAGCTAAGGTTAATAAATCTCCATCAGAGGCAGAAAGAGTAGTATCATCCGCAAATAATACAGGTTTTAGCAACTTACAACAAAGAGGCAAATCATTTATATAAATCAAAAATAATAAAGGTCCAAGAATTGATCCTTGTGGAACTCCACAGGTAATTACCTGGGGAATAGATTCTACTCCATTTATAACTACATACTGCCTACGCTTCTCAAGGTAACTAGAGAACCAACCAAGTGAAACACCTCTTATGCCATAAAAATACAATTTATTAATTAATAAATCGTGACTCACAGTGTCAAAAGCTTTCTTTAAGTCTAAAAAAATACCTAGAGAAACTTCAGAGGGGTCTTTATTAAGAGCATCAGTTATGTTATTACAGAAATCGAGCATGGCATGAACAGTGCTTCTACCAGAACGGAATCCATATTGATTGGGAGATAACACATTACTAGAATCAAGAAATGACAAAACTCTTTTATACATTAATTTTTCAAGGATCTTAGAGCAGACATTCAATAAAGAGATAGGCCGATAATTACTGGGGTCTTGAGCATCACCTTTTTTAAACACAGGTACAACTTTAGCAATTTTATACATATCAGAAAAAACACCTTGTATAAATGAAGCATTAAAAATGTCAGCTAAATGAGAAGAAATTAAATCAATACATTCCTTTAAAATACGATTACTAATTTCATCAGGCCCAGAACTACTCTTATTTTTGAATTTCTGCACAACTCCTCTTATTTCAAGACTATCTGTAGGATTAAGAAATATTGCTGGGAGAGGTAACATAATTAACATAAAAACTCGACTCATTGTTGGATTTGGGCACTGCTTGGCAAGTTAATTTTCCTATAGAACAAAAATGATTATTAAGTGATTCTGCAATATCCCTAGCATCAGTAATTAACTTATTATTCATAATAATACTACTTATGCAATTTACAGAGGAATTTGGGGCACTGTGTTTAATCATAGAATTAAGAACTCTCCATGTTTCTCTGGCGTTACCCTTTAAATCATTCAATTTATTATGATAGTAGGTTGTTTTGGCAATACGCTTCAGCTTATTAAATAAATTATTATATTTTTTATAAAAAGCAAACTTAGTCGAGCTCTTGTTTCTATTGGCATAATACTTTTGTTTATTATAACAAGATTTCAAGAGACCAGAAGCCATCCAAGGGGATCTGAAGGTGCGGCAGCTAGTAGTTGTTACTTGAACTAGGGGAAATGTAAGATCAAATGCAGAGCTCCGAATTTCATTAAAAGAAGATAACTTCTGGTCAGGACCCTCAGATTCGAAAACTTGTGACCAATTAATTTTAGAAAGAAGCCCACGAAAAGCTTGGCAATTGGAGGAATTGAATTTTCTTACGGTACGTTCCGTAACCGAAGCTGTACGTTGGCTAGAACCCTTTTCAAATGAATATAAAGAAATAAAATGATCTGAGAGGTCACTTTGTAGGATAAAAGAGGCTGCAGCTGTATCTACCCTATTTGTGAAGATATTATCGATCAGGGTATAAGAATTTAAATTTGTGTCAATCCGAGTAGGCCTGAGAATCAGAGGAACAAAATTGTCAGCAAATAGGCTATCTATAAATTCACTCACGAAAAGCCCGTATGAAGACTGGCAACCATAATGTAACAGATTAATATTAATGTCTCCTAAGATATAACAGGCTTTGACCTTAGAATGTTTTACCTTGAGAATAAAATTATTAAGGAGTGTTTTAAATGTGTCCAATTCCGCCAAGGATACTCCTGGAGGCCTATACAGTGAGCATACAAAAAAACTATCCTTAGTGGCTAGACTGATTTCAGCAACAATAAGTTCAAGTTGAGTGGAGAAGTACGACAAGTCTTCTCGAACAACAAATTTAAATTTAATATCAATAAATAAGGCAACACCACCTCCCTTTCTGTCACTACGATGCTTTTCGCATAAACTTAAAGGATGATAACCAGGGAGATCATCAAAATCATTACAATTAATATCATTAAGATATGTTTCACATAAAGCAATAACATTAATTTTTTTCTTCTGACTTAAGAAGTGCAAGTGGGTCTTAAAATCATCCCATTTACTTGGGAGGCTAAAAATATTAAGTTGCACAAAAATAATAGGATCAATGAACTTATCAATATAAGTATTAAAATCTTAAAAGGAAACATAAGGGCTAGATACTGTGTGGTAGTCTGTTTTGTAAGGAGAGGGTACAGAAAAATTATTCCAATCAGCATCATCCTTATCAAGAAGGTCAGCAAGACAAAGATTATTATCTATGGAGGTTTGTGACATACAGTATATAGCGCGTTAAAAATAGTTGATACGCTGGCAAACGCTGAACTTCCACAGAAAAAGTCAAGTGGAACCGTGATTTCAGCGTGTCCATAACGCGTTGATAACGGGTTCATAGCGTTCTCCAGC
Organism: Crossaster papposus; assembly: GCA_037893245.1. Taxonomy (NCBI): domain Eukaryota; kingdom Metazoa; phylum Echinodermata; class Asteroidea; order Velatida; family Solasteridae; genus Crossaster; species Crossaster papposus. The sequence continues at coordinate 150,746 of JBAIAA010001106.1, forward strand.
GCGTGAATAACGCGTTAGTAACGCGCTCGACGACTGGTGAACGACTGCCCAGCGCGTGAGTAGCGCGGTCCAACGCGCGCCAGCGTACGGCAACGACCACATGATTAGTTGTACAAAAAGATGACGCGCTACTACAATAATGGCCCTGTCACACCAGAACGTTTTAGGCCAACGTGTTGGAATTTCGGCAACACGCGGGTAAACGTTGACCAACGCTAGGCCAGCGTTCGCAACGCGCTGAGCGCGTTACCCACACGCTGGAACACGCTGTCACACGCTGAGGCAAAAATACATTTTTCAACATACCTACACAATCAGCGTTTGCCAGCGTGTGACTGCACAAGCTGGCGGAGCGCAGGAAGGCCGTTACTCACGCGTCGAACGCGCTAGACGATCGTTACCAACCCACTACTCACACGCTGGGGACCCGCTGTCGTATTTTTACTATAAATCAGTGATGCGTTCCTTACACGCTGAGCGCGTTCCTCACACGCTACTTACGCGCTGGCATGCGCTATGAACCCGTTATCAACCTGTATGGACACGCTGAAATCACGGTTCCACTTGACTTTTTCTGTGAAAGTTCAGCAATTGCCAGCGTATCAACTATTTGTAAAGCGCTACTCATGCATTGGCCTAAAACGTTCTGGTGTGGCAGGGCCATAACCAGCGTGTCGCAAGCGTACGCCACCGTACGCCAGCGTGTGAGTAGCGGGTTGATAACGATCGTCTAGCGTGTTCGACGCGTGAGTAACGAACCTCCAACGCGCCGCCAGCGTGTGACAGCGTGTCCCAGCGTGTGAGTAACGCGCTCAGCGTGTTGCTAACGCTGGCCTAGCGTTGGTCAGCGTTTGACAGCGTGTTGCCAAAATTACAACACGCTACTCACGCGTTGGCCTAAAATGTTCTGGTGTGATGGCCCTGTCACACTAGAACGTTTTAGGCCAACGCGTGAGTAGCGCGTTAAAAATAGTTGATACGCTGGCAAACGCTGAACTTCCACAGAAAAAGTCAAGTGGAACCGTGATTTCAGCGTGTCCATAACGCGTTGTTAACGGGTTCAATGCGTTCGCCAGCGCGTGAGAAACGCGTTAGTAACGCGCTCGACGACTGATGAACGACTGCCCAGCGCGTGAGTAGCGCGTTCCAACGCGCGCCAGCGTACTGCAACGACCACATGGTTAGTTGTATAAAAAGCCGACGCGCTACTACACTAATGGCCCTGTCACACCAGAACGTTTTAGACCAACGTGTTGTAATTTCGGTAACACGCGGGTAAACGTTGACTAACGCTAGGCCAGCGTTCGCAACACGCTAAGCGCGTTACCCACACGCTGGAACACGCTGTCACACGCTGAGGCAAAAAGACATTTTTCAACATACCAACAATTTTCAGCGTTTGCCAGCGTGTGCCTGCACACGCTGGCGGCGCGCAGGGTGGTCGTTAATCATGCGTCGAACGCGCTAGACGATCGTTACTAACCCACTACTCACACGCTGGCGACCCGCTGTCGTATTTTTACTATAAATCAGTGATACGTTCCTCACACGCTGAGCGCGTTTTTCACACGATACTCACGCGCTGGCATACGCTATGAACCCGTTATCAACCTGTATAGACACGTTGAAATCACGGTTCCACTTGACTTTTTCTGTGAAAGTTCAGTGATTGCCAGCGTATCAACTATGTTTAACGCGCTACTCATGCATTGGCCTAAAACGTTCTGGGGTGACAGGGCCATAACCAGCGTGTCGCCAGAGTACGCCAGCGTACGCCAGCGTGCGCCAGCGTGTTAGTAGCGGGTTGATAACGATCGTCTAGCGTGTTCGACGCGTGAGTAACCAACCTCCAACGCTCCGCCAGCGTGTACAGTCACACGTTGGCAAACGCTGGAAATTGTATGTATGTTGAACAAAATATGTTTTCCTCAGCGTGTGACAGCATGTCTCAGCGCGTGAGTAACGCGCTCAGCGTGTTGCTAACGCTGACCTAGCGTTGGTCAGCGTTTGCGAGCGTGTTGCCAAATTTACAACACGTTACTCACGCGTTGGCCTAAAATGTTCTGGTGTGACAGGGCCATTATACAGCGATCATGCTCCGCCCAGCGTACACTGATTGGACAGTGTGGGTCACTGCTTCACTCACGTATAGCGCGCACAGCGCAGGCGCAATGATGCCGCGAGGCTATAAAAGGCGCTTGCACAGACGGTAGAACGGGTTTGGACCTTACTTGTTAGGTCCAAAATTCTCGGTAAGTACATGCTACCTTGCTTGATAGGCGGTAGGGGCCGTAATAAGTTGTGTGGAGACATTAGGACACTCTGAGGGGCCTTGGTGGTGCGATCGGTCGAAGTAGGGGCTAGTTGCCGTGACTCAGCCGTCCCTGAGAATTGTCTCCTGTACATCCTGAGCGGACCCGCACCATTATGCTTGGCTTGTGGTACTGGTGCATTGCTGTCTTGATTTGTGTGCTGTTATTGTATAGGCGGGTTTTGGGTCAAAGGGCTGTACCAGTGTTGTGCGGTCGCTGCGTGATAAGGGCTTGTTGCCGGAACCCACACAGCATTAGCTGAGTGGGGCGACATCCCTAGTCTGGTTGTGGCCCTAGACTTATTACAAGCTATCGAGCAATAGTGCATGCATGGGGTCATACGCTGTCATACGCCGTCATACGCCGCAACTGGTCTACTTCTCAACGCTCGCAGTATTTCCAGCAAACAACAGGACATGCTGTCATTTCTCGAGCTTCATCCAGTGGACATTGTCTGTATCACAGAAACATGGCTGTCGGAAAATGATGCCCTAAGCATACCTGGTTATTCTAATTTCAGACGGGACAGAAATAACCGAGGTGGTGGCATCATGGCAATAGTTAAGGATTCGTTGCTTCCGGCTCATCTAGACCACCTTAACCCCACTGACATCGAGGTAACTTTCTTATCACTGACCCTGAGACACTCAAAATGGCTTGTTGGAATTGTGTACCGTCCCCCAAACTCAAATGTAACATTCTTTGATAAACTACAAGATGTATGTGACAACCTTCAATCAGATCTTTGTAACTTTGAGGGAATGATACTGCTAGGCGACTTCAATGTGAACTGGTGTACAGAATCTTCTTCCCTGACACATTTGCAAGGAGTGATCAACTCAATAGGCCTCAATCAACTGGTTGATGAAGTGACGCGGCCATCAAATAATTATTCATCTACTGGGACTATCATCGATCTCATTTTTACAAACCGGCAAGAGAAATTATGTTCAGTAGAAACAGTGGCAAATCCAGTGAGCAGTGATCACCACGCAGTGTTCTTCTCATTTGTTGCGAACAGAACCCCCCTGAACCCAAAATCATTCGTTCATATAACCCTTTCAGTACCAAGGCATATTTTGTCACTATGCTTAGGTTACCACAGTAATTACATGATATGACCAGTTAGTGACCAAGTACTTTTTGCCAAGTTTTAGTGTATAGCGATCTCGCAAGGCAAAGTAATGAAAGGCCACTTTTCTTTGAAGTGGTGTTGAATTATAATGGATTGACAGTACCCCCAAAGCAATGACTATTAGATTAATTAAAACAACAATATTGGCCTGTGAGAAAAAATTTTGAAGGGTAGGAAAGAATTATATATCTCACCCCTACTTTTTTGCCCTTCATATGAGTTGACAACTACCAAGAAGTGTAAAGAAACACTAATTTAGGAGTAAGACAATTTTAAGTTTTTCCTTTTATTCAAAATGAAGGAAATTCGGACTGTGAAGGTAATTGCACAAACATTCAAAATGGGTACACTATGGATGCAGTCAAACTTTTGAATGAAGGCCTCCCCACCCCCCTCGCTCAATGTTGGGTTGGCAGTGTGTGCGAAATCACTCCAACATTGTGACGGGGGGGGGGGGGAGGGGGTAAACCACAATAAAACTTGCTCGGGTGAATGCTCATTACAGACTATGAAACTTCTCCAAGCATGGTAGTACACACATTGGTTTGTCACACTGTTTACAAATCATGCGAGTTTGTTTACGCTTTGCTCTTGTACTGCAAACAACACAGTTGCGCTTTTTGCCGGCAGAAATTCTTTCAGGATAGTGATGAGTCGGAAAGCGGCTGGAACCACGTGACACCTGACTGCCATGCTGAGCTTGGTTGTGCTTCGAAGTGGAAATAAGCTCTTCTATCACCTTCACTCTGAAATCCAAAGAGGCCAAGTGCTGATTTGTAGGGATGCTGTTGTATACAATGGTATCATTCACCAAGCAGATGTCAAGAATGGCCACGAAAACTCTTTTCCACCATTTCATCGATTTATGAGGGTGCGAGTAGTACTGACACATTTGGGCTGCGAGATCACTTCCTCCCATGTATTTATTATAGTCATTAACGACAGAAGGTTGTTTGATCGTACGAAGTCCATTCAAACTGTTTTTGCTCCGAATGTCTTTCGTGTCGATATTGCAGTTTCCAACATTTGTGAGAAGAGTTACACGCTTGGCATCCTGCCAAACGACGCACAGTTGGCCGGCTTTGGTGTAAAACTGGGGGTCAGCACCTCTTATCATGTGTAGCTTTTTGGGATTTGCAAAATCTGGAATCCCCAGTGTGGTGTACCGTGCAGTTCCACAGGCTCCAAACTTTAACTGTGATAACTTGCAGATGAGAGCTGGGCTTGTGTCCCAATTGTCCATGAAAATGAAATGTCCCTTATTTTCGAGTCCTGCAATTAAGTCGAGGACTACATGCCCAGCAGATGTAATATTAGGTGGGTGGTGTGTTGAAGCATAACCAATGGAGGGTCGACTGGATTCCTTTGATGTGTGCTGGGAGCCGGTGAACACCTTCCAATCACAGGTATAACCAGTTTCTGATTCGTTTAATGAAAAACATTTTAATCCCCATTTGGCAGACTTTCGTGGCATGTACTGTTTGAAACCAAGTCGACCTTTGAACTAGATCATTGTCTCATCGGGTGAGAGATTTCGGCCTGGCTTGTAAATGCGAGGAAAGGATGGCAGTACAATGTCAAGCAGTGGGCGGACCTTGGAGAGTTTGTCAGGGGGAGCATCACCTGGTGGAGCTGTGTTGTTGGCAAGGTGGAAAAATCGAAGGATCGCAGTGAATCGATTGCGAGACATGGTCGCCGAATACAGGGGACTACGCAGAACTTCGGACCTGGACCAGTGCATGCTGTATCGAGGCCTTTTGTTGATACCCATGCACAGAAGCAAGGCCACGAATGCCATAATTTCAGGAACAGTAGTTGGATTCCAGGCCACATCTGCACCCATTGTTTGGTCTGCGTAGCGATTGGTCTCATCTACCATCAACTCCCACACTGCTTGGCAGAAGAACAGCTGAACGATTCGCATGGGCGACAGGTGACTAAAATCTTCCGTACAGCCAGTCTCTTCACTGAATTTCATCGGTGGACGCTTGCTGTAAGAGGCGCTAGCTTTAATCCATGGGGGGGGGGGGGGTCAAACAAATTTATCCGGGGTTTAGTGTTTTTTGGGGACGACGTACGTTGGCTGACCATCTTTGGAAATTGCTAAACAATGTCAATTTAGTTCAAACAGAACAGCACACCAGGTGCCCTGATTTCACAGGATGCTCGAGACCATTCGTGACTGTCAAATATGGTCATTCATTAAATGATTTTTTTTTATTTTTTTTATATTTTGTTTTGGGGGGGGGGGGGGGTGGTCGCAAATGTTGTATTACCTTTAATGACAAACTGTCCTTGCAATGCTGTTTTTGGACGCTCGTATCTAGTGTTCCCACTTAAATAAGTCTCCTTTTTTAACTAAATAAAATCGCCTTTTTAAAGATTATTATTATTGCTGCCTGTCTTTTCAGTAGTTGAAGAAGGCCCTATTCAATGGAATTAAATTGTTTGTCACCAAAACAAAAATATTTCATCAATTTCTATTTGGATTCCATCGGATTATGCAATGCAAACTGAAACGTTCAGTGCTTTTGATGATTTTCCCTGCAAAGGGACATCCAAATGCAAAGGTTACATTACAGTACAGTAGCCTAGCTATGATAGGATGCAAAACATTTCGAGAAAAGCCAAGTTGAACTCTTTTCAGTAACCTCCATACCTGTAGTTTGGTTTTGCCGAAGAAGATGAAGGAGTTTCTTCTTCGTCACTTTCGTCAGATGTTGCTACAGAAGATTCATCATCGGACATATCTGAACCGCTATCTGCGAAGATTTCCTGTAAAATCTTGGAAGCGTTTTCGGCCATGATGGCAGCTAAGTGGCGTGGCGGGCATGCATAGTGTTTTTCGCACGCGCGCGTCCTGGCTTTTTAAGCCAGTTTGAAACCAATAATAAACCACACAAAAAGGGAGGGCGCTGTTTAGATTTCAGCTGCAAACAAATGCGTTCGTGCCATCAGAGAACGCTGGTCACCTAACGACGATTATAATTAGGACATATTTGCTCTTTGGTTGCCAACGTCTATGTAACTTGGAGCCCAGGTGGCGCGTGCGGTACTGATAGGGTTATGCAGTACAAGAAAGCCGACTTCGAACATTTGGAGACACTTTTACATCTTGCGCCATGGACTGCATTCATGAACGATAGTGATCCCACAGCATCATGGGAAGGGTTCATGGACATACTGGATGCAGCCATTCGAGACAGCATTCCCAGGAAAACATGCAATTGGCGCATCTCCCCATGGATTACACCCATACTGAAAAACCTCATCAAAAAGAAACAAAAACTCTTCGTCAAGGCCAAATTGAGTGGTGACAGCAATGACTGGGACAGCTATAAACTAATCCACAATGAGGTCAAAAACAAAACCAAGAAGGAATACTGGAAATACATCAATGACATTTTTGCTCTAAAAGATAACAAACGTAGCTTTTGGAACTTTGTTAAGGACCAAAGAAAATCTAAAAGTCCACCTGCATTCAGGACCGTCGAGTCACAGCTCCACAAGCCTACTGATATTTGCCACGCGTTCAACACATTCTTCACTTCTGTCCACACCTCGGCAGAGGCACCTGCAGAGACCCCACCAACTTGTGACCTTCCCATTCCAGAGATTCACCCCACAACAGTGAACCTTGACTGGCTTGTTAAGTCGTTGTCCAACTTAAATCCTCATAAAGCACCAGGCCACGATGCTGTACCACCTAGAATTCTAAAAGCAACTGCATCATCAATTGCTCCGCCCTTGGTGCGATTGATGAACTCATCCCTAACTACTGGTGTTGTCCCCGCAGATTGGAAACTCTTCCAAATAACTCTGGTCTTAAAGGCTGGCAGCCGTGCAGATATCAAGAACTACCGTCCAGTTGCTGCAAGTTGTTGGAGAGGGCTGTTACTGACAACATCAACGACCATGTAACATCACTTTGCCTGAGCAACCCAAAACAACATGGTTTCACTGCCCACAAATCATGCGTCAACTAGCTAGCGAACACTATTCACGATTGGGCAACTATCATGGATAAACCTCGCCCTCCTCGAATTGACGTAATTTTCCTCGATTTCAGTAAGGCTTTTGATGTCATGCCACACTATATGTTACTTAACAAACTTGCCAACAACTTCAATATACGCATGCAGCTGAATATCAAGAAAACCAAGGTCATGCACATATTCAGATCCCGGAAACCAGCAGTTCTTCCAAGTTACATTCTCCATGGTCAACCGCTCAATTGTACACCTAAATTCAAATATCTTGGGATTATCATCAACGATTCTCTGAACTGGAACGATCACGTCGATACCATTGTTAAAAAGGCCAATAAGGCATTAGGCTTTATCTGACAGATTGCTGGTGGTGCTTCGACCAAGGCTTTGACATCACTCTATCGTTCACTTGTCTTGCCAGTACTTGAATATGGATTGCCAGCGTGGTCCCCTGACACAGCATCTAATGCAGCCAAACTCGAGAGAGTGCAGAGAAGAGCAAGTAGTAGGATGTGTCTTAAACAGCCCAAAGGTGCCATGTCATAATATTATGAGGACCGAACACATGCTTTGAATTGGATGACCTTAGATGCTCATAGACAAAAGCATATTGTTTCCTTTACAGTCAAGGTCCTATTTAATTTAGTAAACTGCCAATCAGTGAAGGCCAACACTGTAGTTAACACTCGACACTAGGATTCTCTGTTTTTTTGTCATCACTATGCCAGAACTCAAACCCTGAAAAAGACACCTGGTCATGTTTTCCCCCGAATCTGGAGTAGTTTGCCATCACATAAGGGACTCTCTTTTGATTGAATCTTTTTCACAATTCAACACCAGATTATCTAATCATTATAAAGAGTGTTAAGCTATTCATGTTTTTATACAAATAATTAAGGTTTGCGAGTGCAAAAGTGGTTTCATGGGGTGACGGATGGAAAGTTCTCTGCTGAAAGGAGTAAAATGTCACTAAATATTTGCTAGGGTGTTTGTGTTTTGTATTGTTTTGTGTAAAATTGTTTTGTTTTGTGTTTAGTTGTTTTGTGTTGTGTTGTTTTTGTGTTAATTAGTTTTGTTTTGTGTTTAGTTGTTTTGTGTTGTGTTGTTTTTGTGTTAATTTGTTTTGTTTTGTGTTAATTTGTTTAGTTTTGTGTTTAGTAGTTCTGTGTTTAGTTGTTTTGTGTGTTTGTTTGGTTTTGTTTTTTCTATTTGTTACGACTATATAATATTTGTTTTACGTCAGCTTTTCTTGCCTCTGATAAATTGATAAATTGTAAAACTTATTGTAATTGTAATTGTAATTTTAAAAAACGTGAAATTTTGTCAATGTTATTCACTATCATTTAATCATCCTTTTTTTGTTTTAATTTAAAGTTGTAATTCCTGTAAAGTTGTAATAATATTTATCGAGATTGTATTTGTTTGTATGTTACCATTCGAGTAAGGATTAACAGGCTTTAGAGTCAGAGTGTTTAATTATACTTTTGTCAATCCTGGCCAGCTGGAATTGGATTGTTTTTGTTTAGTTAAATCTGTTTATTTTGTGAATTGTTTGTTGTATGTTGCTATTGGCCGAATAAATAATAATAATAATAATAAATGCGTATTGGTCCATAGTCCCCTATTGGAAGGCGCCCTCTATCGTCAGGGTGAATTAAGTGGTCTAAGGTTGCTCTTTGTCGTATTCATACAAGGCAGGGGGATCTGAGCATGTGTTGGGAGATAAGTGTGAACAAAGACGCCCTCTGTTGATTATCGTGAGTTGAGTTGATAGGACCTTAAATAAACCAGTATCCAGTATTCGTTGTACATGTAAACTCTGTGTCAACCTGCTTTCTGATTGATGTCTTCCGAGTCTTCATTAGGGATTGGGTTACAGATCATCAAGTCCGATAATAAGCCATAGCCAGTACCAAATAGGCTGCCGATGCTGGGACGGTATATTTCCATCACAACGGACTCGTCTCTAGCCGAGTCTCTAGTCTCACCCGCTCAGAGACTTCTCACCCGCTCAGAGACACCCGCTCAGAGACTTCTCAGAGACCGTCCGCGTAATTTTTTTTCCTATGAGGGTTAGGGGTAATTACCATAAATGGGCGTTTCTACACCACACTGAGTGGAAGACACTTAGGTTCTCAGATCCTTATTTTCCCTTATATTAAACTCACTCCAACAACAAACTTGGAGACCAAAATAGTCAATGCAAAATAGACAGAGAGCGAATTCGAACCCCAGTCGAACGATCTATAACCTAACCCATTATCCACTATAGCTACTGGGAGAGGTCGACAGAAGCCGTTTTTCAAAGTGCTTTGATGTACCTCTGGGCTATGTGTAACTAGTTGATTGAGCAATAACAATGTATTATCGTCATTGTTAAAACTACTGAATAATTATGACGTGAGGGGTCTAGAGCCGCCCATTTATGATAATTACCCCTAACCCTCCTAGGAAAAAAAATTACGCGTGCCGTCCGCGTCTCACCCTGTCGAGGGGGCGCCCTTGCAGCATCGCTTCTGCCCGGAGGGGTGAGACGTCACATATCTCCTATAATCGCTCGAGAAATTTCGAGCAGAACTGTGTCGCAAGTGCATGCGCGTGTGACGTTGCGTGCATAATTACGTAACTTAACAGAAACTTGACAAACATGAGTCAGCGATTATAGGAGATATACAAGACGATATATTCGAAGGTCATTACGTGGTCTACAGTGTGCGTTAAAGGCGCCCGCATCGGCGGTCTACGCGCACTGCATACCGCGATTAGGTCGTCTTCCAAACAAGACTAGTCTCGCATAAACATATTTATATTGCTTACGTATGGATGTAGCGATACGCATTCTTTATTTAAATTTTCTTTACACAAGTAAAGTTAGAATTTCGCGGGATTATCTCAACACCAACCATAGCTTGATTACGTAACCCCTACAACAAAAATGTGCCATTTTTTTATTGTTTTTGGCATTGCTTTTTTTTGGGGGGTGGGGGGGGGGGGGGCGTCTTATTATTTTTTACGGAGCTTCTAAAGTACGGAGCCCCTAAAGGGACATTAACAAACAAAATGTTTCTCGTGGGCACGACATAGTTATCTCGTGCACACGACATAATTTGTGATTTTCCGGGAACCCTTGAGGAAAAACCATGTTTACTGATTACGTTGGCTAAAGCGTGAATTTTGAGTCAACAGGAAGTAATAATATTGAATCGCCATAAAACCTATTTTATGTTATCTGTATGATTGTAATAATTGAAGCCTAAAACATATTAACGCTGGGCCTTTTTAATTGGTACAATTACAGTAGTGATGTATTTATACTACTTTACGTAACAATCCATGGGATGGGGGTGGAAGTGACAATATTACCATGTTCGTCTTCTATCAGGGTATTTGACACCCCCGGAAAAAAAAACCCAAAAAAAAAAAAACACCTTATCGCCTGTGGTTTAAAAGGTTCAGTATGTAAGTTCTCACAATACTGTTTTGTCTCGTGTGGTACAGATGAATGCTGACGACCGAAATGAACTCATCAAGGTGTACTTCCACAAAGACAAGCTGTACAAAGATATTGTCCAAATATTGGCGATAGAGCATAGCGTATTGTGTCCCTCCGGCATCTAAAACGGATTATGATGGAAGTTGGTCAAGTCTGAAGGAAAAATATATAGCAATATTGCAATGTTGTCGAATTTCTACACCATCAGATAAGAAGTTCTGGGAAACTTCACAGATACCGATGGATGTCAGAAAAACGTAATTTACATATCCAATGGTTATGTACAATGGTAAGTGTCCCGAAACAATATTATGGCTTTTGGAAATATTTTGCAAACAAGAACACAACATAAATGTCCGCACAAAAGGCCTAGACTAGATTAATCCATGAATTCCAGCGCGCACTTCGTAAAGAATCACTTGTACATTTTAGTGCAGTGCCTTAGGCCTTAAAGCTCACATTCTTGCTTATAATCATACTCTTGTAGTAGTAGTAGTAGTAGTAGTCCGTCGAAACGACGAAGACGTCCTCACAAATCTCCACTGAAAGTCATTGTCATTGTTGATAAGTCATTGCTGATAAGGATGTACCCGCATGTGACTACGTAGGCCAAATTCTGAGGCACAACGTCTTTCACAGACCTGGCACGAAATACCGTCCCCTGGAGGGGGCGCTGCTGCAGCTCGTGCCTCCAAAACCTGCGCACCTCCCTAGCCTACATACGTTTGGTCTCAAAGACATCGACGGCCTGATGACATCTGGCACGCCACGGACTATGGTTGGCTACAAGCGTTTCCAGCTTCCCCAGAGGAATGTCACACTGCTTCAGGATAGCATGAAGGTGATCCTTGAATCGCTTCTTTTGGCCACCCACTTGGCGTTGTCCCTCAGAGAGCTCTCCAAATAGCAGCTTTCTAGGGAGGCGGTTCTCAGGCATTCTGATGACATGACCGGTCCATCGCAGCTGACGTTGGATGATCATTGCCTCAATGCTATGGCAGCTGGCAGACTGTAATACAAGAACATGAGGGATGCGATCGGCCCAAGTGATACCAAGGATGCGATGCAA